>RJWM01017196.1:0-43671 GCA_004363535.1 Dasyprocta punctata | reverse complement strand
CTCGCACCTGCCAGGGCAGGCGCTTAAGCCGCTGAGCCAAACTCCCAGCCCTGGTTTTTTGAGGCAGGGTCACACTGTGTAGCTCAGGCCAGCCGCGTTGTAGCCCAAGCCGGCCTTGAACTCACAACGCTCCACCTACCTCAGCCTCCCGAGTGCTGGGATTAAAGGCGTGTGCCACCACTCCCGGCCCTATTTTTATTTATTTATTTATTTATTTTTTTTGCGGCACTGGGGATTGAACTCACAACCTCACACCTGTCAGACAGGCACTTAAGTCACTGAGCCAAACTCTCAGCCCTGGCACACCCCTTCAATCCCGGTACTCAGGAGGCTGAGGTAGTCGGAGCATTGTGAGTTCGAGGCCCGGCTTGGGCTACAACGTGAGCGCAAGGCCGGCCTGAGCTACATAGTGTGACCCTGCCTCAAAAAACTAGGGCTAGGAGTTTGGCTAGTGGCTTTAAGCACCTGTCTGGCAGGTTCGAGGTTGTCAGTTCAATCCCCGGTGCCGCAAAAAAGAAAAAAAAAAAAAAAAAAAAAAAAAAAAAAAAAAAAAAAAAAAAAAAAAAAAAAAAAAAAAGAACAAAGCAGATCAGAACAGAACAATATAAACAACATAGGACTTCAAAATAAGACAACAGGAAATCAACAATGGCTACCATGTCTCTTGTTTTCTTTGAAATAGTTGTTCAAGGGCTGGAAGTTTGGCTCAGTGGCTTAAGTGCCCGCCTGGCAGGCACAAGGTTGTGAGTTTGATTTCCGGTGCCTAAATAAATTTAAAAAAAAGAAATAGTTGTTCATACCTTCACACACCATTAGTATAAATTAGCTTCAAATTACATACACTGAACAGAAGAGGGAAGGAGAGAAAACAAAGAATTGCACACACATGCAAATTTTCTTCACTATCTTGATGTTAACCTGCTCAGAGGCAGAGTAAAATTGCCAGGCTTTTACAATAACTTAATAGCTTTTCTTGCTGTCATAACATGTTGTGATCAAAATAACTCTGCTAGCTTCCCATTCCTCTTTTCCTTTCATGCTTATAGATAATCATTCATTCAACCAGACATTTATTATCTACCATGTGCTGGCCACTGCTACAGAAAAAGGAGCCAGGTAGCAAAGGAGCTTCTATTTACTGATGAAAAGTATGTTTGCCACACCTCTGTTCTGTATGCCACCAAAAAACTTTCCTTAGTTTTTTGTTTGTTTTTTTGTTTTGAGACGGTCTGTTATGGTTTGTATCTAGATGTCCTCCCAAAGCCTCATGTGCTCATAGATGAGGCTCTGTGGAGGTCATTGGATCATGAGGGTGTGATACTCATCAGTGGATGAATCCAACGAGGAGTTCATAGTAAGGTGTGATGTTGGGAGGTGAAGTCTGGTTGGAGGAGGCAGTCACTGGGGTGTGACCTAGAGGGTTTAATATCTCCCACTCTTCTCCCTCGATCCCCTTTCTGCTTCCTGTCTGCCGTGCTCCTCAGCCACACTGCCCTGCCTGGGAGCTAGCTTGCTATAGATGGAAACATCTCCTAGGTTGGGTGTAGTGGCATACGCCTATCATCCCAGCACTACGGAGGCTGAGGCAGGAGGATTGCTTTGAGTTCGAGGCCAAAACTGCAGTGTGAGACCCTGTCCCCCATAAAAAAAAAAAAAAAAAAGAGGCTCCCAAGAGCTTCCTTGTCCTGCACACCATGTGAGGATGCAAGACCAAGATACCATCTGTGAATCAAGAGCTGGACCTCCGGACACAGAATCTGCCAGTGCCTTGCTCTCAGGACTTCTCAGTCTCCATGGTTGTGAGAATAAGTTTACATTGCTCATAATACACCCACCTGGTCTATGGCACTTTGCTCAGAAGCCCAAAGTAAGGGTCTGAGACAATGTGACTGTTTTGAGAAACTATGCAACTTTTCCAAAGCAGGACTCTCAGTTTACCTCCCCACTGATGACATTTGAGGCAACCAGGCTCTTCTCATCTTGCCAAACTCATTGTCAATCTTGGTTACAGCCATGGTAGTGCTGTGATTTGGTGGCTCATTGTGGGGTTTTTTGTTTGTTTTGGTACCGGGGATCGAACTCATGACTTTGCACTTGCTAGGCAGGTGTTTGTGCCACTGAGCTAAATCCCTGGTCCTGTGGTTTTGTTTTTTGATGGGGTCTTGCTGTATAGTCCAGGATGGCCTTGAACTTTTGTTTCTCCTGCTTCAGCCTCCCCCAGTCTTAGGATTATAAACATGTGCCACCATGTTCAGCTTGATTTATAAGTCTTTTTTATGGAAGTACCACTGTGTCTTCCTTACTATAGTTTTTTAATAAATTTTATAATGTTGGAGGTAGGTGTGATGGCATGTGGCTCTAATCTCAGACTTAGGAGGCTGAGGCAGAATTATCACTGTGAGTTCAAGCCAGCCTAAACTACAGAGCAAGACTGTCTCAAAAAACAAAAGGAATAAATAAACTTTAAAAGTGTGACTTTTGCCGGGCATGGTGGCACACACCTTTAATCCCAGCACTCGGGAGGCTGAGGTAGGAGGAACATTGTGAGTTCGAGGCCGACTTGGGCTACAACGTGAGCATAAGGCTGGCCTGAGCTACACAGTGCAACCCTGCCTCAAAAAACCAGGGCCAGGAGTTTGGCTCAGTGACTTAAGTGCCTGTCTCCCAGGCATGAGGTTGTGAGTTCAATCCCTGGTGCTGCAAAAAAAAAAAAAAAAAAAAAAGGTTAAACAGAAGTAGCTAGAGCAGACTTCTCTTTATTTCTGATCTTAGGGGAGGAGCTTCCAGTCTTTCACTGATTATGCTACTAGCTATGGTTTTTCATAGATGTCCTTTTTCAGACGTTAAACACCTGCTGGACTGGGGCTGAAACTCACTGGTAGAGCACTTGTCTAGCATGCGTGCATGAAGCCCTGGGTTTAAGGCCCACTATGGTTGAAAGCAAACAGACATTTGCTGTTCTCTAGGCACACCATATTCTGTCATGCCTCTGGGCTTTGCATCATTTGTCCTTCTCCTCAAGACTTCATTTTTTTTTTTTTTTTTTTTTTTTTTTTTTTTGCGGCACCGGGGATTGAACTCACAACCTCGCGCCTGCCAGGGCAGGCGTTTAAGGCACTGAGCCAAACTCCCGGTCCTGGTTTTTTGAGGCAGGGTCGCACTATGTAGCTCAGGCCGGCCTTACGCTCGCGTTGTAGCCCAAGCCGGCCTCGAACTCACAACGCTCCGCCTACCTCAGCCTCCCGAGTGCTGGGATTAAAGGCGTGCGCCACCACGCCCGGCTAAGACTTCATTTTAAAGGTTCAATCCAAATATCTGAGCTTTCCTGGACTGCTGACAAGGGTGCAACCTTCTGTTGTGATCTCAATGTTTGTGTCTCCCATGATTCGTCTGTCAAGACATAATCCCCACATGTTAGTGTTAGGAGCTGGGGGCTTTGGGAGGAGTTAGGTCCCGAGGGTCTCTACCACTTACAAAAGGAACACCCAAGAGTTGTTTTGCCTACTTTTGTCACATGAAGACATAGCTAGCAGGTGCCATTGTGAGCCTGGAAGTGAGTTCTTACCAAGACACCAAATCAGCCAGCAACTGGCCAGTTCAAACGGTGAACTTTCAAGTCTCCAGAATGGTGAGAAATTTCTGTTCTTTGTAAGGCAGTCTATGGTTCATTTATTTATTTTGGTCTATGAAATTTTATGAAGCAGCCTGGCTGGGCTAAGACATTTTTTTCTCTTCCAAGCTGCCATAGTGTTGTTTATATTTCTCTCCATTTTCCACAGAACATTGTAATTACATCTCATAGTCTGCCTAGAGCAGTGGTGGTGAACCTATGGCAGGTGTGCCACAGTAGGCTGTTTGTATCACTGAAAGCTCTAAAAGGTTCACCATCACTGGCCTGTACGGAGCAAAGCACAGTGAGGACCATGTTTGCTTCCAGACCTGAGGCCACACCAGGCATTAACTAATTAGGAGAAGGGGGCTGCATGGTGGTCAAGCAGAAACAGGGACACATCACCTCATATAATGTGTGTGTGTGTGTGTGTGTTGCACTGGGGATAGAACTCAGAGCCTTTGCAGTCAGCTCTAGTCCCATTTCCTCTTCCCTTTTTATGGAGATAGGGTCTCGCTAAATTGCCATGCTGGCTCCAGTTTGGAATCCTCTTGCCTCAACCTCTCAGAGTGCTGTATTACATGTATGTGCCACTGCACCTGACTTTACTTTTTTGGGGAGGAGCAGGGATCAAACTTGCAACCTTGCCCTTGCCAGGCAGGCGCTTATGAGCTAAATCCCCAGCCCTATTTTTTGAGACAGGGTGGCCTTGAACTCACTTTGTAGCCCAGGCTGGTCTCAAACTCACTATGATCCTCCTGCCTCAGCCTCCTGAGTGCCGGGAATAAAGGCGTGCACCACCACACCCGGCTTCATGTAACTTTTTAAAAGTCAAAAATGTACCCTGAGCCAGGTGTGGTGGTGCATGCCTTTAAACCCAGCACTTGGGAGAGTCTGAGGTAGGAGGAGCGTTGTGAGTTCGAGGCCGGTTTGGGCTACAACGCGAGTGCAAGGCTGGCCTGAGCTACATAGTGCAACTCTGCCTCAAGAAACCAGGGCTGGGAGTTTGGCTTAGTGGCTTAAGTGCCTGCCCTGGCAGGCGTGAGGTTATGAGTTCAATCCCTGGTACCGCAAAAAAAAAAAAAAAAAAAAAAAAAAAAAAAAGCCCTGCATGGCCAGGTGCAGTGGCACATATCCATAATCCCAGATTTTCGGGAGTCTGAGGCAAGAGGATCACAAGATTGATGCTAGCATTGAGCAATTCAGTAAGATCCTGACTCAAAAAATAAAAAGCACCGGGGGTATACGGTATAGTTCAGTGGTATAGTATTTGCCTGGCATGTGCAAATCCACAGACCCAGTCCCTAGCACTGGAAATAAATAACGTTATGTATCTTGTTAATTAATTAATTAGTCCTTTTGAGACAAATAAATGCAGTTCAGGTTGGCCTCAAACTCACTTCATAGTCCAAGCTGGTCTCAAACTTGTCTCAGCCTCCTGAGTGCTGGGATTACAGGTGTGTACCACCATGCCCAGCTAACCTTATGTATCTTTTAAATTTCCCTCTAATAGTTGATCATGGCTTTTAGTTGTGAATCTAAGAATCCATGTTTTAATTAGTATAATCTCTTCAAGAAAAGTAGTCATTTGACTTCTTGGCCTGATAACTATATCCCTGAAGTTGCTAGAATACCTGACTAATTTAAATTTTATAGGTTGAAGAGTACTTTCTCTTGTGGTGTTTAGAAATATTTCCAATCTAGAATTCATGATTGCACTCACTTCTCAAGATCTGGCTATTCTACTTACCAGCACATTACCTTATATGTTACTCTTCTCTCCAAGCCTCCGTCTCCCCATCTGTACAAGCCTAAAAAATAACAACCATTTTTTATGGAGTTATTGGTGAGGATCCAATGAGATTCTGAAGTTGGTGAAGCCACTCAAATTCATTCATCTAGAAGCCCTGACACAAATGCTACTGACATGAATGTTACAGGTTCCTGCTCCTGCACTGTGAGGTTTCTTGGTTCCTCAGCTTTTATGACTAGGCAAGCTGTTCCTTCCATTCTCTAAATTGTCACCATTAATGTGCCCACCACATCTAATAAACTCCTAAATTTATTATTTGTGATACTGGGGATGGCACCTAGGGCCTCGTGCCTGCTAGGCGAGTGCTCTACACCTGAGCTACCCCTTCAGGTAAGTTTTATTTGGAGACCGTCTCCCAAAGTTGGCCAGGCTGGCCTTTAACTCATAATCCTCCTGTCTCAGCTTCTTGAGTAGGTGGAATTACAGGAAGGTACCACCATGCCAAGGTCAGTAGAGTCAACTGCTTACAACAGTAACAACAAAAACCCTAATGATCCAAACACCTACCTTGCACTTGTAGTAAGGATTAAAGAGTACAAAGCACCTAGCACAGTCCTGGAAACACAGGAAGCAATCAGTAATGGTGATAGGTGTCCTTAAATTAACACTTGGGGGGAAGGGCATGAGAAAGGGGAGGCAAAATTGTTAATGGTTTGTGTTCCACTGAGAGGAGCTTTCCCCCAAGAGACAGGACAACAGAAGGGAGGAAAGTCCAGGCTAGGATGTGCTCATTTATTCAAAATGTCTTTATTGAAACAGGATGATAGAGCAAGAAAGAACGAGGCCTGGGAGGATGTCTTTGGGCGCAGGATGGAGCCCAGACCCAGTGGTTGCGGTGCAGCGCACTCCCCGCCCCCGGACTCTTGCGGAGGAAGTGAACACAAAGCAGCAGGGAGGAGGTGGGGTTGGGGACCGCCCTCTGAGCGCTCCTGGACGGCTGGCCTGAGGTGCCTCCAAGCCCTCCGGGGAGCCCCGCCTTCCTCACTGTCTCCAGTCTCCTTGCCAGGGTCCTTCCTATGCCACCCTTCCGTATGGGCCAGCCTCCCGCCAGAATGCTCGGAGGCCACTCAGAGGGCAGCATTGGGGGTGGCAAGCAGCGGGACATGGTCACAGCGGTTAGGTGGTGGCTGCCGCAGCAGGGAAGGCTGGCGGCACAGCTCCCCGTCCCGGAGCACCTCGGGCAGGAGCTTGCGCTTGGTCTCCGGCAGAAGCATAATGCTGAGGATGCAGAGGAGGGCGCAGGCTGCCAGCACCACGTGCTGCAGGAAGGCTCCATGGCCCATATGGAGGCGCTGGGCTGGGCCACTCAGCCCCCCAAGGGCCCCCAGCGCCATGATCAGGCCCAGGCCACGGCCCCTGGGACAGACGGAGGAGGACTCAGCCTGCAGCCGTGGACCTCACCCCACGGCTTCTCCAGCAGCTTCCCTCCCTCATCCCTCAGGCCCTGTCCTCAGTGAGAAGCCTGGAGGCCTGGTCCTGCCCTGGCCACACCCCTGCTCTCACCGGACAGTGGTAGGGATGATTTCGGCAGCAAGGAGGGTGCTGAGGATGGCAGCAGCTTGGGAAGAGAAGAGCCCAAGGACAGCGAAGGTCGTAATGGCAGCCTCATTGAGATCTGCAGGGCCATGAGGATGGTATGAACAGAGGTGGGACATCAAATGTAGCCTCGTCCCCGGCACCATTCCCTTGGCTCTTGGACCCCATGGCTCTAACTGGGTGGGCTCTGGGCGTTCCCCAATGGACCGGGAGAATAGGCAGAGTTGTGCAGTCAGGAGGAAGCTCAGGGGGCCTTATCGTGGGAAGCCTGTGGCAGAAGGAGTGTCTGAGCCTGTCTGAGGCACCTCTGTTGGGGTTCCCTTGTTGAGCCCACACTGTGGGGAAGGAAGGATGCTCACAATCCCACAGGCCCAGCAGGACCAGGGACGCAATGCCAGTGAGGGTCATAGAGAGAAGCAGGATGCCCCGGCGGCCAAATCGGTCCACGGTGACCCCCAGGAAGACACAGGCCAGGGCCGCTGTGCCGCTGGCCAGCAGGGAGCACAAGTAGAAGTCTGATGGGCTCCCTGCTCCTCCCATAGGCTGGTAGCAGTGGCCAATGGCGTGGGCAATGAAACTGAGAAAGGGCGGAAAGCAAAGAACAGTGTCCAAATCACCAGCCCCAACCTTCCCACGCCCGCGGTCCTCTTTGGGTTCCCCTCCCCCAGTCACCCAGCTCCCATCTCAGCTACTGGTCTGGTCCTCGGCTCTGACACCCAGGCTCACTTGGTGAAGCCCAGGATAAGCAGATTCTTCCAGATGTTTCGGTAGTTGAGGAGCGCCACAAAGGAAAAGGTGGATGTTGCGGGCAGTGGACAGGTGTTCTCCAGGTCTTTGAGAGAGAGGGGAGCTCTCTGTTAGAAGCAAGAGCTGAGAACCCAGGATTCTGCCACATGGGAGGCGGAGACCCTGGGAGGCGGCATAGCTACAGTCATGAAGCGGGCACAGCCACACAGGAGGGACGTCCAACTTACCCTGCAGGGCCTCCTGGGCCTCCTCCCCCAGCATCTGCCCATGAGGCCGGTTCCGCTCAGCCAGGATCCTCAGCACAGACTGGGCCTCCTCGATCTGCCGCTTCACTATAAGCCACCGTGCAGACTCAAGAAACAGACCAGGCCAGCTGCGGGCAGGTTGGTGAGGTACACGGTGAGGCCTCCCCTCTCCTGACACATGAAACTCACACCCCTGAGGCTCTGGGCAGGTCTGGACTGGGGGGCACTTGCAGGGCAGGAGGGTCTGTCTCGAGGCTGAGAGCTAAGCTGGAGGTAGGCATGGGAAGGGCTGGGTCACAGGTGAAGGGCAATACTAACCCATAAAACAGGAAGAGGATACAGGGAGCGGTGATCATTCGCTGCAGAAATCGCCAGTCCTTAGAGACAAGGGCCAGGCCCAGGAACAGGAAGTGCCCTCCCACCCCCACCAACTCCCCTGCCAGGGCCACCCGAAGCCTCTGGGTTGGGTCGCACAGCTCCAAGCCTGGAAATAAAGCAGGGGTAGAGGGGCGAGAGAGGGGTCAGGGAGGGAGGAGGCATGAGAGAGAAAAGGAGAGAGAGAAAGGAGGGAGGAGGGCAGAGAGCTGGGTCAGACCCTGAGCAGAGGCGGCACTCATTACCCCCACAGACTAACCTCTGGGAGGCAAGGAGTAGAGATTGCTCAGTCCTCTCTCCTCTCCTACTCAAACCTAGGAGGACTCTAGGATCAGAATATTGCCAGCTTACAGGCCCTTTCATGTCACGTTTCTTATTCAACCTGCATGTCAACCCAAGGTCACATAGCTAATCAAGATTTCTTTTTTTAAAGCTGGGCATCGTGGTACACGCTTGTAATCCCAACACTCGGGAGGCTGAGGCAGGAGAATCATTGCAAATTCGAGACCAGCCTGGGCTACAAAGTGAGTTCAAGGCCAGCCTGAACTGCATAGTGAGATCCTGTTTCAAAAAATAGGGCCAGGGATTGAGCTCAGTGGTGTAAGCGCCTGCTTGGCAGGTGCAAGGTTGTGAGTTCAATCCCCAGTACCCTTCCCCTCAAAAAGACTTCTTTTTTAAAATCAGGTGGATTCACTGACTGTAGCAAGCCCAGGGCAAGGCTTTAAAGATCACAGGAGAGACAGGTATGGAGAGAAGCAGGACCCCTGCACCCCTCCAAAGCCTAGACCGAAAGCGGAGATCCTGAGCAGCTGAACTCTGGGATGGAAGGGACTGAGGAAACCCTAGTGGGCAGCTGGGATGGCCTGGGAATGCAGAAAGGTGGGTGTGACACAGGAGGGGACTCAGGCAGGGCGCCACTTACGCATCAGATAGACACCAAGGTCAACCCCGGCAAGCAGAAAGCCCAGGAGGAACCGGAGGGCCATGACACC
The DNA here is from genome assembly GCA_004363535.1 of Dasyprocta punctata. Taxonomy (NCBI): domain Eukaryota; kingdom Metazoa; phylum Chordata; class Mammalia; order Rodentia; family Dasyproctidae; genus Dasyprocta; species Dasyprocta punctata. The sequence continues at coordinate 34,353 of RJWM01017196.1, read as the reverse complement.
TGTAGAAGAGCCTGCAGCAGCTCCTCCCACTCCACAGGGACCCACCAGTCCCAAGGTCAGCAACACAATCCCACGACGGCCAAATCTGGAAAGCAGGGAAGATTTCTGATCACTGAGACCCCTGGAAGAGGAGGTGCTGGGCAGGGCACAGCTGCCCACTTCAAAGCTGGAGGTAAGGATGAGGCTCTGAGGCCAGAGATGATGCAGACCAAGGTTTGCTAATGCCTGGATACTGGTCACTGGGATGAGGCTCTGAGGACTGAACCCCTCAGGGCCTTTGTACTGAGCTGTATCTCTAGCCCTTTTTAATGAGACAAGAGTCTTGCTGAATAACTCAGGGTGAGCTAGAACTTGCAATCCTCTTGCCTAGCCTCCTACAGTGCTGGGATTATAGGTATGTGTCACCATATCCAGCAATTTAGCACCACTGATCCTGGGGACAGAGCTAGTGGTCAGTGGAAATGGAATTTGTCTTGCTCAGACCAGTCAGAGGAGATTCTAGTCATTAGTATATGGGGTTAGGGCCCTGAACTGTGGAGTGAGGCCACTGGCTACTTGTGCATGGGGACAGTATTGGTCAATGAAGATGGAGCTACTCATTCCAGGGGACTGAGTAATTCATCTCAGTGAATGAGGCCATTGTTCCATGAAGTAGGGACAGGAGCTTTTTAGTATGTAGAGGTTGTCAGTGAGATGGACCACTAGACAGGAGATAGAGCTTCTGATCTATGGGAATGGAACTACTAATTCATGAAGTAGGACTACTGATCTGCAAAGATGGGACTTATAATCTTTGAAGAATGGAGAACTGATCTCTGGGTATAGTGTCACTGATCCATGGGATAAGGATTTTAGTTCATGTGGATGGGTGATTAGTAGAGATAAATCTATTAACAGCTGGAAATAACTAGTAAGGATGGAGTCACAGACCAGGGCAGATGAAACTACCAGTAAGTGATGATGGTCACTTGCCAGGAGTCAGTGGAGATAGTGCTACTGATCTACTGGAAACTGGGCTATTGGTCTTTGGTGATAAGACTACTGATCTATGGTCATTGGTACCCATGCTGCTCAAGCAAGCATAGTGACTGGTCATTGGAAAGGGGGTACTAATTAATCCCTGCGAATGAGGCTACTAACCCAAAGGGATGAAAGCCCTCCCCTTTTAGAATCACCTTATTGGTTAATGTAGCTAAGGTTTCTGACTTTAGGAGACTGAACTACTGGTTTCTGGGTATGACAGGAATAGGAATAAGGCTACCAGAAAATGAAGCCACTAAAGCCCAGGGATGGGCTACTATCTTGTGGGTTTAGGATTGTTGGTCCACTGGTGTGACTATTGGGCAGTGAAGATAGTACTGATTTTAAGAAGGGGACTATTGAATGTTGCAAAGTTTTTGGTCCATAGAAGTTGGATTGTTAATCCATTTAGATGGGACTGCAGACCAGGCAAGATGAGTAATCCATGGGGATGGTCAGTGGTGACAAGTGTCCAGAAACAGAGGAGATAGGATTTTTGATCCTTGAGGGGAGCTATTGGTAAGTGGGTTGTTGATTTTCAGATGAGCCACTGCTTCATGGAAATGGAGATACTGGCCTGAGAGGATCTGAAAGCCCCTTCAGATCCATGAAGACAGGACTACTATGAGGGGTGCTCTTGGGACCGTTTGGTGGCAGGCATGGAACTGTGCGTTATTGCAGACGATGATACTGTTCTTTGAAGACAGTTATTGACTGGTGGGGGAAGAGCTATTAGACACACATAGGGTCATTTCTTTGTAAAGTTGAACTATTGGTCAGTGGGAATGGGGCTGCTAATATTTAGGAATTAACTCTGATCTTTGGGAAAGAGGCACGGGGATGAAGCTAACAGTCCAAGTAGAGTATTAGCTGGTGGGGATGAATTTGTTAATTCATAGAGGTGGTAAGGGAGATGGCTAAGAGTGATAAGGGCAAAAGAGGGACAGACAAGACTTTTGATCAGTGGAGATACGGTTTTTGGTTAGGGACAGGACTCTTTGGAAATGAGGCCAATGATCAAAGAATATGGGACTACTTATCAGAGGGAATGGGGCAAACGGTCCACAGAGGTGAGGTCCTGCCTTGTGCCAGTGGGGTATGATAGAAGATGAGACAGGGGTACATCATTAAGCACAGGTCTGGAGAAGATTGCAGAGTCCACCTGGGCCTTCTGCTGACTCAGTTGCTTGGCTAGCTTTCCTAGGCCCCCACCTCTCTACCGGCCCTGCCCCCACGGCAGCCCTCACCTGTCTGCGGGGTAACCCAGGAACAGGTAGCCGGAGGCAAAGCCCAAGATGAAGAGGATCTGCTCCAGGATCACCTGCCAGCCCAGGTCACACACCAGATCCCACTGGGGACGTGAGAAGGGTGCAGCGGGCGTGAGGTCCCGCCCTTGTCGCTCTCGGCCCGCCCCCGCCTCGCGCCCACCTGGCCTGGCTACTTTACCTGGCCGATGGCGTTAGTGGTGAGCACGGGGAGCCCGTTATAGTCCCAGTCCTTGAGGCAGTGGTTGAAGTCCGGCGGGGCGAAGCCGCTACACGCGGGGTCAGTGCTGGTGGCGATGCGGCTGGCGGTGCTCGCTGCTAGAGCCGCGCTGGCGGCGACGCTGACGCCACTGGCATTTGGGGGCTGCTCCCAGCCCGAGACATTGGGGGGGAAGGCTCCATAGTGGCAGTGCAGTGGGGGCGCCAGCGTGAAGATGGGGTCAGAGGCCAAACCCAGAGCCACGAAGAGCACGGGTAGGCAACAGAGGCCGAGCTGCAGCTGCTGGCCGCCGCCCAGCGCCCCCACCTGGGCAAGCAGCGCCTCAAAGCTGAGGGGGCCTGGGGGCACGGCCAGCGACAGGCTGCTTCCCAGCGCGTCGCCGCCCGCGTCGCCCTCCCCCTCTCGCTCGCGCTCGCGCTCACCCTGCAGCTGCTCGGCGGGCACCGCGTCTCCGAGGGTCCCGACCTGCTGTGGGCGGGGAGGGGGCAGAAGGGTGAAGCGAAGAGCTCGGCGGAGCGCGGGGAGGGGGCGGGCGGGCGCTGGAGCGAGGCCATGGGAGCGGCGGGGGCGCGCAGGAGGGCTCAGCTCGCGCGGCGGGGACGGGTGCGGAGCGGGTGGCGTCGCCCCCTGGGGGCGCGGGCACTTACTCCATTGGAGCCAGTGGTGATCTCTACGGTGCTGTCGATTTTGCTGCTGCCCCCGCCATTGGGCTCGGGGGTCCCGGTGGCCACCCGGGGAGCCAGCTTGCCGACCGCAGGGGCCCTCCTGGCCCGCGCCGAAAGGATGCGCTGTCCTTTGGCCCAGCTGCGCGCCGGGGGCCCGGACACCGAGAGGCCGAAGAGACCCCGCTCTGCAGCTCTGCAGCCGCGGGCGCCTCCTCGGTCTCTGCGCTCTCTGCGCGGTTTTCCCCTCCCCTTCCTCCAGACTCTCCTCCCCTTCCCACGTCAGCAGAACCTTCGGTCCAGACTTTTCGTCAGAGACAGGAAGGGGGGCCAGGGCCAGGGAGGGAGGGGCTGGGGGCTCTGTCGTCTTCTCCGTGGGTCTGCAAGCCATTGCGGTAAAGGAGGATAGGTAGACGTCGGAAGTTCCTCCTTTGCTTCCAGTTCTTCCCCATCATTCATTCATCTCTAACATTTATTAAGTGTCTACTATGTTCCAGGCCTTGTACTGGGTTTTGGGGATAACAAGGCCAACCAGATCACCGTGGTTACTTTCGGAGAGGCATGCATATGGAGGCTTAGCACTGGCTCTGCTGCAGACCACTACAAGGAGTTACCTCCTCTGGGTTTCCACACCCGTTCTGGTTTGAATCGCCATTTTTTCAACAGCATTTGGCACTGTTGGCCACCCCTTCCTTTCAACGCTTTCTTCCTTAGCTGCTAAGTCCCACATTCCCCTGGCTTTCTTTCTCCTGCTTCTTTTTCCACGGCAGGCACATTGTCTTCTTCCCTGCCATCATTCAGTGTCTGCAGTCTTCAGGACTTGGTCTGAGGTCCTCCCTTCTTTTTGCTTCTGTCCACCTTGGTTTCTCACCCTGCTCATACTTCAGCTGCCACCAACACACACAACACACATCTGAGCCTCAGCTTTGCGCTCCCAGCTCCTGCCTCTTTTCTGAGCCCTGGTCCAGGAAGCAACGTTTGCTGGACCTCTTACTTCGGATGTCCCCCAGGGAGTTTAGATTTGAAGACTAAACTCGTGCTCTTCCCTCCTATAACCTGGTTATGTCCTAGTGCTTCCTTCGGCAGGTAAGGAAGAAGCTATGGCCAGGTGCTCATGTGACAGCTCTTAGGATTCCATCTTCCTTATGTCAAATCCTTTATAGCATCCTGTCTGTTTTGTGTATAGTTCACAGATATTCTGCTTCTTTCTTCTACATTTGTGCACACTAGCATAGCCTCCTAATCCCTGGCTGGGGTTCTGTCTGCATCCACTTTTGTTTCTACTCCCCCATCTGTTACTTTCGGCCCAGATGGAATGGTCTTTTTAGAATGCTGTTCTGATCATGTCCCTTTCCTGCTTTATTACCTTCACCGTGGTAAGTGCTCTAGAAACACACATGGTGCTGGATCCCTGGTCACATGCTCTTCAAAATTCCATTTCATTTCTTCTCCCAGGCTCTCTACCATCCGCCATTTGTTTCTTTATTTCCCACACCGTAGGGCCTTTGCACAAGTTAGTTTCTATGCCTAGAAGCTCTTTTAGTCAAATTTTGCTCATCCTTTAGCTTCAGAGAAGCCTTCCCTAACCCATACAATTGCTACTCAGTGTGGTTGATGGATGAACAGCATCCCTATCACTTGAGAGGTTGTTAGAAATGCACAATCTTGGTCTCACCCAGACCCTTCAGCTATAAGTTGTTTTTTAATTAGATCATTGGGTGTATGTTCGTTAGTTAAAGAGATGCCTTTCTCTAAGAGATCTGGCACTTGATAGGCACTTTATTTTTGAATTTCAGGTAAGGGTTGGAAAGGAATGTCAATTGTCAGCTAAGGAGTCATTTCCCTTTCTCACTACTGAATTTCACCTTCAACAACTTGTCCCCTCAGTTCAGAAACTCTTCTTTTCCAGTGCATCAGTCTCCTTCCCTCCTCCAACTCCTTTTAGTAACTGTTCTAGAAGAACTACAATCACAGCCAATGTTCTTTGGGAATTTATTTGCCTACAACTTGTTTGGAGTAACAATTCTGGAGTAATAATTCTTTATCTGGTCCTAGACCACTCACATCCATTTTGTTACAGCCTCACAACTTTGCAAGACTGTTATAATCATTATCACATTAATGCTAAGACAGGATCCAGAAAGACAGGCAAGACTTACCCATAGACACACGGGTGACCTAGCTGAGATTTGAACTGAAACCTGAATCCAATTCCAGCCCATTTCTTCCCCTCTCCTTCTCAGTACTGGGATCTTACCAACCACCCAGGGAGCTCTACCACTGACCTATGTCCCCAGTCCTGTTTTTTTCGAGACAAGGTGTCACTAAGTTCCTCAGGCTGACCTTCAAATTGTGATCCTCCTGCCTCATCTTCCCAAGTAGCTGGGGTTACAGGTGCATACAACCACTCTCAGCTCAGGCTGATCTCCTGAAATTCTGTCTGGAGAATGAAAGATGGCCTTCAGCATAGAGGGGTGACTGTTCTTGCCCCAGAATCTCAAAAAGTTCCCCCTTGAGAGTGAAATGAGAAAGGAACGCAAAAGGAAGGAGATGCATGCACAGGGGTGCCAAGATACTAAGATTGTGGCTGGAATCTGAGGTATCCCTGAAGAGGTCACTATGCCAGATTCTTGGGAAAGCAGAACCTAAGTCTGGGTCTGTGGCCCAGACTTCTTGCCTTGTGGTAAATGGCTGAATGATTCCTCACATAGGCTATGGACCCTCACTTTCACCAAAGTCCTGAGGATTATGGACTTCAACCCATTGACTTGCCTGCCACCTCAGCTCCTCTTTTCTAGGAGGGTAATCAATACAAAGCATGAGGAATGGAGTGGAAGGGGCCAGACTCTTCGAGTCACCTGAGAAAGAGGGCATCAGGTCAGCCTGTGGTGGTTTCCAGAGATGGCCTATGACACAAAGCTGAGCATGGGTCTCTAGTTGGGGTCACCTCTGAGGCTCCTGTGTGGCCAACTTCTTAGCACAACCGCATCTCTCTAATGACATCGTCTGACAATGAAGTCTTGGAGGGAGGCCCCAGTCAGCAACCTGTCTGCCTGCCTGGAATACTAGTCCCAGATCATTTCTGATTGTCTCATCTTCCAGGGTGAGCTCTGGTGTCACCTCCTAATCTTCCTGCCTAAAATCTTCTTCCCTGGTCTCTGTCGTTGCTCAGTGAGTCACTTCACATTACCCCATTTATTTCCATCACCAACAACTGCCCAATCTGGTGGGTTTATTATTTTTTTTAAACACATTTAACTGAGCTGTGGATGTCCAGCCCACCTGGACATAGATACGCGGGACAGTTACTGTGTACCTGTAGAATTCTGCCTTGCCTATCACAGGGAGCTGACAACCAGTCCAGTGAATGGCTAAAGCAAAATTTCCCTTCACAGTGTGTGTTCTGTAGACACAGTGACGACCACCCCCGCCCTGCAGCCTCCCAAGAATCAAGTCAGGGAATGAGAACTCAGGCTTTATTGAGGTGGATGCCCATGCCCAAGGCCCAACCCTCCAACATTCTGAGAGGAGGAGCCCTCTGGTGTCACCAGATCTCCACATTCTGGGCAATGTTCAGGACCCTATTCCCCAACTATCACCAGTGTGGTGCTGATGTTCTGGAGCCAAGGAGCAGGATAACAGGCTCTGTGCGGCCCTAAGTTTCTGCCACCCGATTCTCTGTGCACCAAACTTTCAGAGGGGAAGACACCACAGTGACCTCCGCCAAAGGCTGGAGAGGAAAGTCCCTGCCACGACAAAGCAGGGAATAACATTAAATATAAATAATTTATATAAAATGGCTCGTACAAAAAGCAGTGGGGAAGGGGAAAGAGATGCCTGTGAGAGGCTGAGATGACCCAAAAAAGTGGAAAAGGGGACACATGCCTTCTCTTCCTAAAGCAGAGCCCTTAGCCATCCATTGGAGAGTGGCCACGCAGGGAAGGGAAGGTTGTGCCAATGCATGCTCAGGGGGCCAGACTAGTGAGCAGGGTGGTGAATTGCAGGGCCTGCCCTGATAGTTCTGCCACACATCGCGCCATCTCCTGGATTGCAGGGCCAGATGGATAGCCCAGCGCTGCCCCCTTGACAGCCAGCACAGTGGCCTGCAAGGCCTGGCCCAGTGCTGTGCCTGCAGCCCCAACCTGTGCTCGCAGAGGAGCAGAAGATGCCAGTCGGCCCAGGGTGTCCCCAACAAACACCAGGCGGTGAGCAGTCACCACCACCCGCTTGCCGTGTGGCACGAAGAGGCGTGGAGGCTGGTTGGCCTGGGTGCTGGACATGAGGGTCGCCACAGCCGCCTGTAGTGCTGAGTAGTGGCTCTGGCACTGCCCTGCATAGAAGTGCAAGAGCTGTTGGTCTCCAGTGGACAGAATGAGCGGTTTCCCTGGGGAAAGGGCTTCCTGAGGAACAAGAGGAGGTAGTGGAAACATGCTCGTCAGTACCTCTTCCTCCCTTCATTCTCCTTTTCTTTATTCCTGAGGGCAAACCATTCAGCCCACCAGAAAGTTTAGATTCTTGAATGGCAGTAAAGTGTCCAGAGTTGATGTCAGATAGCATCAAAGTTGACTTCAGATAAATCTGAAATTCTTTGATTCATACCTCAAAAAACATGGAGTCTAGACCTAGGCTACAGGACAGTGGTTGAGCACTTGCTTAGCATGTCCGAGGCCCCAGATTCTATCTCCAGCAAGATGACAAGCAAATAGAAAAACAAAAGCAAACAAGATAGGGACTCTAGTACTGCACTGTCCAATAAAAACAATGCAAACCACTTGTGAAATTTTAAACTTTTTAGTAGCCACATAAGTAAAAAGAAATTAATATATATTTTATTTAACTCTAAATATGAAAGTTAATAGTTTCTACATGTAATCAGTATGAATTTTCATATTTAGTCTGCAAAATCTGATGTCCTCCCACCCCCCGCACCGGGGATTGAACTCATAGCTTCACACCCGCCAGGCAGGTGCTTAAGCCACTGAGCCAAAGGCCAGCCCTGGTTTTTTGAGGCAGAATTGCACTATGTAGCTCAGGCCGGCCTTGTGCTCACGTTGTAGCCCAAGCCAGCCTCGAACTCACAACGTTCCTCCTACCTCAGCCTCCCGAGTGCTGGGATTAAAAGTGTGCATCACCACGCCCAGCTTGATGTGCATTTTATATTTAGAGCACATTTCACTTCAGACCAGCCACATCTCAAGGGCTCCGTGGTCACAGGTGGTAACTCTACATGCAAGTGCAGGTGTTTTTTTTTTTTTTTTGAGACAATGTCTCACTGTTTAACCTGCCCTTGAACTTGCTATGTAGCCCAGGCTGGCCTCAAACTCAAGGTGATCCTCCTACCTCAGCCTCCCAAGTGCTGGGATTACAAGGGTGTGCCACCATGCAGTTCTATTATGGCCTCAGAAAGCTGCAGTGGACACTGAGATAACAGAGAAAGGGCTTGGCACAGTGTCCTGCACATGGTAAGAACCCTGTGGCATTCGCAGAGACTGTGCTTGATGTTGATGCGTGCAGTGTGCCTAGCACAGGGTCTGACAGTTGGCAAATACTTGGTAAAAGGTAGCTATTGTGTAATGTTCCTCCTATGCTAGGTAAAGAAACTACCTCACTTTCCTGAGGCCTCGACAGATTAACTGAGTTCTTTGGAACCGGTGGCGTCTTAGTGGTGGATCTGGGATTAGGAGCCGGGTCTCTTAGGAACCCAGGAATTCATAATTGGAAGGAGTTATTCAGTTGAAAGGAGGCTTAGAAGTCACCTGGCCCAGCTGTCACCCACAGTCCAGAAATGTTCTGCTCCCTGGCTCCGGCTCCCTGACTTTGCTCCAACACATTCTTTCCTCTCTTTCTAAATTCCTATATCCTTTTCCAAGTTCCAGTGCTTTCCTGTTGGAGTCTCACTCTCCCTGCTTCAGGTGGACTCACCCTCACCCTAACCTGTTTCTCTCAAGGTCTGACTAAGAATACTCCTTTCTCAGCACCCCTCAGCCACACCCTTCCACCAGGCTTACCTGCTGCTCTGGCAGCCCTCTCTCCAGCAGTCCAGGATCCTCTGGAAAGGATTTCTCCAGGGGCCTAGATTCTTGAGCTTTATCCATGCCCTGCAGAGGGGCTCAGGTCTCAGTGCAGGGGACAGGAGTTGGGGTGGGTAGCCTCATGTCCCTCCCTAGTACTCCTTCCTTTCTGAGGGTGCCACCAGAGGTTGCAGTCCCTGACAACTCTGGGGACCCCGGGGTGGGTTTAGGGGAGTGTGTGGCACTAGTACAAGTGGTGTGGCTGTGGGTCACAGGCTGCAGGGTTGGGGGAAGAGAGAGGCTCTGAGATCTTCCCCTCTGGTCCTCCTGGGGCATTCCTGGAAGGCTCCTAGTGGGGCTGCCAGGGAGGAACTCACCTTTAGGTGGACGTAGTCATACTCCTCTGCCATTGGGATGCCTTCATACTCATTGTGGGGTCCTGCTGGGTTTTCTTCCACCTCTCTGTGCTCTAGATTCCCCTCCACCTTGAGGCTCCCATAGCCAGGAAGGCGGGGTGGGGGTGGGGGTAGAGGCCGGTCCTGGATACTACCCTTGCGGCCTGGGGCAGGAGAGGGAGCCGGAGAAGGGCTGGGAGCTTCAGGGACAGGCAGGGCAGGCAGAGGGCGACGGGACAGGCTTTCAGCAGAGGGCAGCCGGGGCCTGTGTGGGGGTGGGGGGCTTCTGGGGAGCAGCCCAGCCAAGGTGTCCAGGTCACTGGAGGCTGAGGCTCCCGGGGGCTCTGGAGAAGGGGGTGCCTCAGGCCCCAGCAGGGGCACATCGTAGATGCCCTCATCAGTGTCCCCACCCTCTCCATTTGTAAGTTCCTCAGGTGCTTCATACAAGTTGAGGAGGGCTGATGCCCGTTTCAGGTTGGAAGGAGCAGCATAGAGGGGTGGCCCTGGTTCCCGGCCCTCCTCCCACTCCAGATCTGACTCCAGCTCTGTGGGTAGTTTTGGGGCCAGAGGCACATCGTACGTGGTGTCGCACTCTCCAGGAGGCTGAGGAGCAACCTGAGCTAGAGGCCGGGAAAAAGAGGCTGGGGAGTCATAGGGGTCACTGGAGGGAGTCCGAAGGGCAGCGGAGGGCACATCATAGACCTAGAGAGAGATCAGCGAGTTACCTTTCAGCTCAGCAGTGGACCCACCCTCACCCCACCTCCACGTAGGCCTCTAGCCCTCACCTCCAGGGCATCTCCAGGCTGGGTTCCATTGCCTCTGGGGACCTTGTAGATGGGGTCAGGGGAGGGTGGACAGGATCCAGACAGAGGTCCTGTGGCAGGACAGGGCCGAGCTGGTGGTACCACATATACCTAGAGGGTGAAGACAGGTGGGTGGGTTAGGAGTAGGGGGCCAGTGAACCAGATGACGTCAGACTAGGACTTCAGAGATCTTTCACCCCATGCTGACAGGGATAGGGAGCTAAGAAGGGAGTGGCAGATGGCTTCAGCCAGTCAGTGAAAAGTCACGTCCTGAGGATCCCCTGCCTCTCTTGCTGCAGGTCCCTGGGGAAGGACACACGCTTACCTCTTGCTCCTCGTTGTCATGCTCCAGTGGGGGGTGTGGTGAGCCAGGCTGGGTGGGGGGTGCCAGGGAGAGGCTGGGGTTGAGTGCTGGGCCAGTAGGGAGGAGCTTCACTCTGTTGGCGGGCACAATGCCCTGCTGGCCATGCAGGGAGCAGAGGCACCAGCCATCCAGTCCGCCAGCGCCCTCCCTCTGCAGGACCCGTAGAACATCCCCTCGGCGGAAGGACAGCTCCTGAGGGGACTCAGCGGTGTTGTCGTACAGTGCCCGGGCCAGCTGGGCCTGATGGGTGAAGGAAGGTGAGGATAAGCGTCTTTACATACACTGCAGGTCCTGTCGAGCCACCCATTCCCTTCAAGCTGAAAATCTCACTCCAGACTTGGCTACTCCTTCCAGCCCTGCCTTGCCTCTAGCTGCATCTCCTGTGCTCTTTTTTCTTGAAAGGCACTCTTTGTGGCTTCAGGGCCTTTGTACTTGCTATTTTTCCTACTCACAATTCTATCTGACCAGCCCCTATTATCCTTCTGTTTAAATGTCTCCTCCTCAGAGGGGGCTTTTCCTTCTTTTTGCCACCCCATTCTCTATGTCTGTCCCTACCTGTTGTTCCTTTCATAATACCTTATACTATTACTATCATTATCAATTTCTTGCCTTGCACTTTAAGCCCTATGAGAACAGGGACTGCTATATTCCTAGCCCCGACAAAAGGAGCAATAGGGTCCTACTCGAACTGATCTTCATACACATTTGTTCAATTAATTTCTCCCAACATACATGAGGGGTTGCTAAGACATTTCATGGAATCTCCTTTCCTTCCCTCTTTTTCCCAATTACTACCCTTCATAAGCAAAAGGTTAAACAGCTGCATTCCAAGGGAAGAAGCTTTGTCCAGAGCACCTAGGCATGGTAAGAAAGAAAACAGAAAATAAAGCAATCGTTTTATTCTCGGCCTGAGCAAATAATGTTCTACCAGGAGAGGCTGAGGTTCCATGGAGAGGAGTATATGGTCTGGTGCAGTGGTGGCAACCTATGGCACGCATGCTGCAGCAGGCTCTTTGTTATCATTGAAAACTCCAAAAGGTTCCCCATCACTGCTCTAGCATATGTGTATGGAAGGTGCTGGCAGACCAATGCCGGGGGGATCATCCTGTTTCTATCTCATGGGAGCACTTAAGCTTTTTTACACCAAGAGCCATATGCTCAGGGAACAAGTCACAGAGCCAAGTGCATCAAAATGTTTCTAGAAACTGTGCAAATCTTTGCATTTGTATCATCTCTAGTTGTCACAACCTTATGAGAGAGGAACCATTGTTATCTTCATTTTGGAAAGGAAACTGGGACAGAGAGGTTAGTGCTTTGGCCAGTGACATATAGCTGGTCCAGCTGGTGCAGCTGATTTGAATCCTAGGTAGAATGGCTTACACAGCAGTGTGGGAGTAACTAGCAAGGCACTACTGTCCAGGTAACCATGTGCACTAATTCAGTAAAATATCTCAAGCTGGAGACTTCAGCCAGGGTGCCAGCAGCCTGTGGGGAGAAGGTTGCCCTGCTCAATCAGCATGGTTTACTTGGCTGGTTCTTTCTGCTGGTAGACAGGTTTTAACAAGAAACAGATTCCTTGCCACATTCTAAACTCATCAAACTATTTTCTGATTATATTGTGGCTGCTAAAGGATACTGTCTCACAGGAAGGAAATATGATAACCAGGTAACATGACTTTCCAGTTGGCTCTGCACTTGTTTTTCCCTAGCCCATTAGTGTTTTAAGAGATTAAAATCAAAGTAATAGAGGAAGACAGACCTGGGGTTGAGTCCTCATTCTGTTCCTTTTTCACTGGGTGTCTCTGGGCAAGTTGTTTGAAATTCCCTGAGCCTCAATTTACTTCTTTGCAGAAGTTCATATCTAAATTCAAGTGTCTGTTTTTGGATAATAGTGGTGTCTTCACAAAGTTGTCATGAAGGTTTATGGGATAATGCATCAAAAAACCACGACAAAGCTTAGCATAGGGCCAGGTGTAGTAAGTGCAAAATAAAGTTAGAATTACCTGTATTAGGATCCTGTGAATTTGGTTAGCTAAATTTTACCTCCCCTCAAACAAAACAAAACACAACACAACACAAAACAATTACCTGCAAGGACTACAAAGCTGACAGCTGACTGGCAGGCTCCTGGGCCAGCAGTGCTGTTAGATTACCCCCAGAAGGACTCTACCACCAGAAAACTTTCCCTTTGCCCACGGGGCTCAGGGCTTCTAGCCACCATGCATACTGAGGAGCTACAAGGAGTGTAGTTTGAGAGAATAAAAACTGAATGCTCCTCAAAGGGAATGGGAGTTGGGTGGCTCGGTATCTCTCCGTCCACCTTCACAATTCTCCTTCCCAGAGTTCTGGGGTGAGGGCAGAAAGCCAGTCAGGAATCCCATCCCAGGCTGGGGCTAAGGAAAAGTGGAAAGGCACAGAGTTGCCTGGATTCAGACCACAGATAGTGCAGGACAGGGAGAGGAGGTGGGGCTGCTGTGGGCTCCTCCCTCTGTTAGGTTTGAATTCTGTCCAGTGAGGCCAAAGCTGTAGGCCTTGCAATTGCAGGAACCCAGGCGGAGCTGCTGATAGAATGACTGATGATGGGTGTGGCCACTCCTGTTCTATTCTCCTCTAGAGGCCCAGCTGACTTTGAGGGAATGGCTGGCTTATTGGGGGCCCCTCTGGGCTCTCTGGGAGGTCTCCTCCTACAGTCCCATCGTGCCAGCTGTCTCCTCCCTTTGTCCTCAGTCCCTGGAAAGTGGCCTGAGGCGGGCTGACATCACCTCCCCTCCTCTTACTATATTCTTTCTCTCCACCTCATCACCCTCCTTTGCTGTATTTGCCCTTTTCCTCCATTCCCTTCTAGATGGGCATCCTTAGGTCCTTTGGCCTCCCATTTTCTTTGGGCTGCTTGATCCTTTGAGCTCCTGCCAGGTACCAGCAGCCATCTGTTCCCGCCCAGAAAAGAGCAGATAGGACTGGGGCTACACTTGCCCCCTCCTCTCCATCCAGCAGCAGCCTCTAGGAAGAAAGAGAACGGGGAGGGGGAGGGGCGAGCCCAGAACCAGAAAGAGCAGGCGATGGGGAGTGAGAGGCAGAAAGGAGACAAAAGTGAGATGAGGACACAGCCTCTTGGAGAAGGAAGGGGTCATGATCAGAGACAATGAGAAGGCAGAAATAAAAGCAACAGGAGCGCGGGGCAGGCTGGGGAGGCCCGTGCCCGGGGGCCTCCTCTCCCCGGCAGACTCACCGACGTGGCAATGGCCATGGCCTCGGCCTCCAGTACCGCTTGCTTCAGGCCAGGGTAGGGTTCACTGTCTTCAGCCGTGGCTGCCCCGCACCATGGCTCGCAGCCTGCAGACGAGGAGGCTGACCCCGGCTGTGGCGCTTGAGCAGGGGTCTCCACCAAGGTTGGAGGAGAAAGAAATTCCACAAAACTTCCCAAATGGGAGGCAGCTTGGCCAGGCAGGAGGAGGAACGGGGCGGGCCGGACTGGGGCGTCGCTGCGGGACCTCATCCAAGGGGCGCGCTCTGCACAGTCCCCACGGCCTGGCTGGGCCCTGAGCCACCTGTCCTATGCCGCAGAGGCCTCCTGGGTCCGTGTGGCCGAAAGCGCCCTTCTACGGCCGGCGACGCCGAGGGGAGGCGGTGCGCGCTGGGACTGCGCTCGACGCCTCTCCAGGCCGCTCAGGACAGCCCGGAGGCAGAGAGGCGGTCCGGGCGGCAGAGCTGGATGGGCGAGTTTGGGGCCAACCCTCCCCGCCCGGGGGCCGCGCCAGAGAGCAATGCGCCGGGGTTGTGGTAGGGACTGCCCGGGGGCCCTGTGGCGGGACCCGCTGCGAGGGAGGAGAAGCGAGCACCGGGCCGTCGGGCCCTTTTCAAACTCGCCCAAGTTGGCGAGAGGAGGCCAGGATGGCGCCACAGGCCACCAGGAGCGCGGCCATCGGGCTGGCGGCAGTCTTCTGCCCTGACCTCGCACCTGCGCGCACAGCACGCCCGGGCCTCTGGGGTCTCCGCGACGGCGGGCGGCCGGGCCTGCAGCCAGCAGCGCGCGGGCCCAGCGGGACGGCCTTCCTCACGCGCCGCCCGCGCCAAGCCCTGGAGGCCGGGCCCCTGCCACCTCGCGGCCCTCGGGGTAAGGCCCAGAGCTCCCGCCCCGCCCCGTCTCCCGCGCACACGCACCCTTGGCGGGGCCCCTCCCGCGGCGCGCCCGAGGTCGGGCAGCTCCCAGGTGTCTTTGGGGGCGAAGAGAAAGGCCACAGAGCGACAGAGGGAGCAAAAGAGAAGGCGCAGGAGGAGCTGGGGCTAGGGTCTTCCGGGCTCGCCTGGCCTTGGGGCTTCGGGGAACACTGAGAAAGCTGGGGAGGCTCCGGGGGGTCGCGCGTGGCCCTCAGGCTCACCCCTCCCGCACGGCTTCCCTTTCCTCCCCTTTTCCCCGGCTCCTGGCTCCCTCTGAGTGCGGTCCTTTCTCCTCCCTTCGAGCCCTCTCCTCCCGGGCGCGGGGCTCCGTCCCAGGGATTAGGAGGAGGGAGGAGAAAAGGGAGAGGAAGGGAGGGGGCGGAGGAGAAAAGGGGACGACCCTTCCAAAGGCGGTGTTGAGTTTCAGCCCGCGACCCTCGGGCCAAGCTGCTCTTCTTGCCCCGTCGTCTCCAGCGCCAGCTTCCTCTGGACCTCGCGGCAGACCTCCCGGGGCTCTGCTCTGCTCTGCTCTCTCCTGGGATCTTCCTCTCCCCGCCACGCCCCCGCCACCCCCGCGGGCCCCGTGCCTCTCTCTGCCTCCCTTTCATTAGCCCCACATCTGTCTTTCGCCTGGGAGGGAGCGCGCTCCTTCCGCTTTGCAGGGGTCCTCAGTGGAGCTCCCTGGTGCTGCCTCTGCAGGGCTGGTAGGGGTACCGGGCCATTCTTGCGGAAGTCTGGCGCTGGATATGGATTCTGGCCCTGGCAGAGAACATGAAGCCTGAGCGTCTGGTCCCAGGTCTGCGGGCGGGCCGGTTGGACGGCCTTTTAGCCTCCTGTGCCAGTCTGGGCCTGTCCCCATCTTCAGCTGGGCTGTCTTTTGCTTCTGCAAGGATTGAGAACCACCGCACAAAAGGGCAGAACTCTTTCAGAGGGTCTGGGATCTAACTCTTGAGGAGCCCAGGACTGGGCTCATAACCTTCTACTCCTGTCCTGCCCACCTCTCTCCAGTCACCCTCCTCCCTAGATCTTTCTTTTGGGTCACACATCACAGCCTTTCAGAGGCTTGAGGGGAACTTTCCATTTTTGAGGTTCTTGGGATCTAAAAAGCAAGATGCTAAATAGAGTCAAAAAGGTGCAGCGTATTTTCATTATTTACATTTTACAAATTAAAACTTCAAGCTCATAAAATAATATATAACTTTTGTCTGGAGATAACATCAAATAAGGCCCTTTGTGAACTAACTTGAGGTGGGGACTCCCCCCAACCCAATAATCCGTGGGCTCACACATCCTGGCATCTCACAAGACTTCTTGTGAGGAGCATTCCTGCCCCAGCCCTTTTTCACCCCGTTGTCTGGAAACCTATGAAGGAGCCCCTGCATAGGAGAGTGGGTTAGGGAGAGAATCTGGGGTGAACATGGGGATGGTTGTTGTTGACTCCACCCTTGGCGCTTAGTGATGGAACGCAGATGCAGGCACGGGCCTGAAAATCTTGAAGAAACTTACCTTCCATTAAATTGTGAAGGAAGTTTTAAATTTCCAGAGACATCTGAAGGAAGAGCTCTGCATCCCAGCTGCAGTTTGGTTAAGGGCAGTCACTAGGGAAGACTTTCTCTCCTTCTAATCCCAGCCCTGGTGTGCCTGGCTGCCCGGCACACAGACACACAGCTGCTGGGTATGACCTCTGCCTGGGTTCTGCCAAGGCAAATAAGGGGCCTGGGTAGAGGTGGGCATACTACCTGGTTTCCAAAGATGAGTGCTGTGGCAGAGAAATAGAGACCAGAAAAGGTAAAGCAGGAAAGAAGCTGCTCAGACCAGGCAAAATGGTGGCTCGAGATGGGAAATGGGGCTTAGTACATGAGGAATGTAGGTGAGGAACAGTGGAGTCCAAACCAGCAGAACAAGAAGACTGCTTCTGGAATTCCCAGGCAAGGAATAGAGCCAATCTTGGGACTGCATCCTGCCTTATTAGCTGTGAGACTTTGGTGAAGTCATAGAACACCTCTGGATCTCAGTTTCTCATCTGTAGCAGTGACCTTGGTGAGGTGTACATATATGAAAAATGTCTAGCACACTACTTGGGCTAATCACCTTTCTATCACTATGACAAAATACCTGGGGAAGCAATGTAAAGGAAGGAAGCCTTATTTTGGCTCATGGTTTCGAGTGTTTCAGTCTATTTTTGATGGCTCCAAGATAGAAACATCATGGTGGAAAGATATGGTGGAGCAAAGTTGCTCACCTCAGGGCAGCCAGGAAGTTGAGATAAAGAGCCAGAGTGGAAAGGGCCAGGGAGAATATACAGTCTCCCAACTCACACCCCCATGACCCACTCCCTTCAAGTAGGCCCCGCCTTCATAGTTTTCATCACTTCCTAGTAATGCCATCAAATTATGATCTCATCAATGGATTACTCCACTGATGAAGGTAGAGCCCTCGTGACCCAGTCACCTGCCTAGACGCCTCAACTCTGAACACATGAGACTTTTGGGGAACATTTTAACTCAGTCATTATACTATTCTTCCATGTTTTTTCCTCTTTAATTTGAGTTCCCTTTAACTTTCATGAGAGCTAGACAGGTGTCTTTGTTGAGGGCAGGGGGAGGCTTTCCCATATACTTTTATCCTCATGTCTACCTTCTCTTTCACAAGTGTGTTTAAGGTGATTCAAATATGTCCTGTAAGAGTTCTAGACTCTAGGTGTCACTGGAGAAAAACCAGACTGGATAGGTGGCTAAGATCCTGGAAGGGCAGTAGCCTCACTTAGCAGGTCCCACAAGGTTTGTCCTGGCCATATTCAAGGAGCAGTAAGGACTCCCACCTAGGTCCCGGTCTTCTGGCTCACTCTTTCCCTTCCCCAGCAGTGCCCAACCAGCTGGTCTTTTCCTCACATTACCCAGATGTCCTTTTTGTTACTCAGAACTTCTCAGACTCAGTAATTCTTCCAGGCCTCCTCCCTTTGGGCTTAGAGTACCCAGACCACCTGGATTATAATTCTGGTCCCAGTGCAAACTAGTGACCTTGGCTGCCATGTGACCTTCAGAACTCTTATCCTTTGGAGCTAAAGAACAATAACTGTGGGGATGGAATGGAACCTGAAGCAATGGCTGGTTGTGAGTGTTAAGAGAATGCTGAGAACAGTGTCTGGCCCAGCATGTATACATGTTGAATAAAAGCAACTATTATTGTTGTTATTTGGCCATCAGCCCTACGGGAGCACTGGAATGTCAAGGACATGGTACCTGTCTTCAAGAAACTCAAATCATGTAGGTCATGCTTTAATCTGGTCAATACTTTCCCACTGACCTTGGAATGAAATCCAAATGCTCCATCATAGCCTGTAAGACCCTCGGTAATCTGCTCCCTACCCACATCATCTCTCCCCACTTCCCCTGCAGCTGTTATTTTCCATCATCCCTGTTCTTTCTGTTTCTTGAATATGCCAAACTGTTTCATACCTCTAGGACTCTCCATGTCCTGCCACCCATACCGAGACCATCCTTCCTTCAGACCCTTTTGATCATCACATCAAATACTGCATCTCCAGAAAGACCATTCTGACTTTCTGCATCAGAGTTGCTCTCCCACTTCCACAGTAACTCTCTGTCTCATAGGGCCACTCTGTTTTCTTTTCTTTTCCTTTTTCTTTCTTTCTTTCTTTCTTTCTTTTTTTTTTTGTGGCACTGGGGATTGAACTCACAACCTCGCGCCTGCCAGGCGGGTGCTTAAGACACTGAGCCAAATTCCTGGCCCTAGTTTTTTGAGACAGGGTCACCCTATGTAGTTCAGGCCAGCCTTGCACTCATGTTGTAGCCCAAGCCAGCCTCAAGCTCACAATATTCCTCCTACCTCAGCCTCCCGAGTGCTGGGATTAAAGGCTCACTCTATTTTCTTAATAGCACTTATCATCATCAGAAATGATCTTGCTTCCTTATGTATCATCTGTCTCCTCTTAAAATAAAAACTGTATGAGGAAGGGGCCTTAACTGGATTGTTCTTCCCTACATTCCTAGCATTTAGAATTGTAGGCATACAGTAGGTGCTCAGTAAATATTTGGTGGGTGGATGTATGAATGAACACAAGCAACCACGACCACAGAACAAAATTGGTAAGGCCCAGAATCCTCCTTGGGAAGCTACCTGGGCTGGAGGCAGTGGGTTGTTAGGTTCTTTGTCCTGCTGATTCTCCATGTGTCCCACAGACCAAGGTGGCTTCTACTTGATGGTGGGCTCCTTAGCCTAAGTATTTTGGTAGCTAGAAATGTTAAAAATAATTAGCAACCAGTACCTTTATCACCTGCCAATCAGAATGTGGGACTAATAGTCTAGAGCAGTGCTAGTGAACCTATGGCACAGGGGCCACAGCAGGCATGCAGAGTCTGTCAGCACTCGAGCCAAGTTGCCCCAGCAGCCAGCATCAGATAACAGTTGTTTTTCTAAATGAAAAACCTCAGCACTCAAGTTTAATTGCAGTGTTGGCTCCTTGTGATAAATAAGGGGGTTTTGTGTTGCAGTTTGGGCACTCAGTCTCTAAAAATTTTTTCATCACTGGTCTAAGGCCTGCATCTATGCCATTCACCCTTTAGTTGTTCAGTCATAGGTTGGTGTGGGAAAGGCTACCTCAAGGCTGAGAGTAGCATCTACTTACCAGAAGGTGAGAAAGTGTTTGAAAATTTCAATAACCAGTACCCCAGGGTCACATGAGGTTAGTGCAGATGAAATTCAGTAGACACTTGGGAGCTCTGTGGACTCTGCACTATTTCAAGAACTGAGGTCCAGAGCAGCTGAACTGTTGGCACCCTTGAGGCCCTCGAGGTAAATTCTTGCTCCCCCCAGGCTCCTGCAATACACATATTCCTCCAAACAAGGAGGGAAGGGACAGAGAGAGGGCCCAAGGACAATAACTGGGCCAAAACTTCAAGGCAGCAGATGAAAACTTGAATGTCTTTCTGAAAAGGGGCAGGACAGCCATATTTTAACTCCCTGCAAGCCCCAGTTTTTCCAAGCCAAGGATTGCAGGTGTATTTCATCACGCATTCCCTGCTCTTTCCTACCCTGAACTTTGCTTACCAGTTTTCCTGGGGCCAGAGTGACAGGAACCTCAACAAGCACTCTTTGGCTGCCAGATGAAGCACAGTCAAGTGGGGACATGTTGGGAGGGTACCTTTGATGTTATGTGCTGGGCGAACTTTCCTTTGCATCCATCTCCGTCATCCTCCTTGTTGCCACCTACCTATCCTCGCACTCCCAAAGATTCCCTGGAAGCTGAAGTGACTCAGGGATTCCAAAACTCGTCACCCGAAGAGGAAACCCTCTGGAAAATGTTTCTCACGTCAGGGAGTTACCCTGACATGCTACCAAGTTGTTACCGAGATAAGGACAAAGACTGAACGAACGGGGTGGGGTGAGGGCATGTGGCTCAGAGCATGGGTTCTTGGTTTAAGTCTACACATTATAGGGTGGGAAAAGCCAACCGTGGGGGAGACTGTGTGCTTGGAGAGGCAGCCCACTCTGCCTTTCTGGGACTTACCTCTACTTTGAGCTACTGAGGCAGGGAGATACTCCAAAGGCTGCTCCTTGAGGGCAGTGGGCCCAGTAACCAGGGCTGCATCCTTCCTGCAGTGTCAGTAAGTGAAACAGGCAGCTGGTATCACCCCCAGCTCCACCGAGAATGGGGAGCCAAGGTCAGAAGATTTGGTTCAAGATCAGGCTCTAGTTCTTCTCCCTCAATCCTGGGCTTCTGATTTTTTGAGGGAGACTCATAGGAATCCAGCTCTTCTGAAATGGCACTGCCCACCAGATCCTGTTCTGGGGGTGGGGCTCCTCAGGAACACCTGGACCAACCCTGAGGCCGTGTACCAGACCAGAGGCTGGAGCAGTGCATCCCAGCCAGCATGGCTGACTAAGTGGGCAAGAATATCCTGTGCCTTGGGCAGGTACAGATGAGATCTGCTCTGCCCAAGCCCATCTATTGCCAGCCAGCATCCTCTAGAGGGGCTTCCTTTTCATTTGCCCTGATGAGAGTTGGGATAGCTCCATGCCAGGAGCTTAGATTTGGAGTTGGTCAGGGCTAGAATGGAAAGCCACTCTGCTTCTTCGTAAAGGTTTCTGAATTTCATTGGGTCTTAGTTTCCTCATCCAAAGTATGGGGATAACAGTTTCATTGTGATGGTTTTATTGTCAGGATAAAATAAGACAATTCATGTCCAGAGCTTAGCACTATGTGTGGCACATGTAAGTGCACAGAAATGAGGTCAGCAGTAGATAGAAGGAAGAGCATCTGGGGCAAGGGTGAGCACAGGAGTAGTGCAATGATATTCCTGGCTTCCTTGCTCTTGCTAAATGGCTCACTCTTCTAGCTGCCATTGGTTTCTCCCAAGGCCCCCTCTGTGGTTCCAGCCCCAAGACTCACTGGAATGGCTTCTAATTCTCCATAATGCCCTGTGACATTTGAATACTTCCTTTTTTCTTCATCTCCTTGGACCCCCATCTCTTTTGTCCTCCTTTGTGGCTGTTTTGTCCAAAGCATTTGAAGGATTCTCCCTGACTCTACAGTACGTCATTCTTGTTTCTTTTGTTTATTTCCTGAGTCTTTGGTTACTAGAGGAGTATTTTCTGAGGGAAAGCACATGCAAATCAGGAGGCATCATTCTAGAGACAATGTCTGTGTTTGAGGGTATTGGGCTAAGGTCAGGTTCCAGGCCTACTGTCAACCCATGGGCTAGGATGAGGGAAAGGCCTGGAGGGAAGTAAGCACTGACCTGCTCTCTGTGTAGTTCTCCTCAGCAGGCTGTCCCCTGGGGTCAGCCTTTCTGGAGTATGTGAATTCCCTCACCAAGACCCTGCTCCTGTGTTGCTGAGAATTCTAAGGCTGAGTGGACTCCCCCCTTGGCCTGAGAGGGGCAGCTGTTCCTGCCATGAACCTTGCCCCAAGGCCCTGTGAGTGGAGATGAGTCCTCCAGCAGGGTCTTAGGTAAGGTGGTTACACATTCTTTCTCTTCCTTGCTCCACCTTTTCATTTGTGCAATGGGGACAATCACAGCTTCTCCCACCAGGCCTTGCCCTGCCAGCCAACAAGTTAAAGGGGTCAGGGCCTTTCTAGCTTCCTGTTGGGTGAGGCCTGTGCCTACCGCAAGGAAGAGGCCATGGAAAGTGTTAGGATAGGGATAGGGTAGTGTCTGGAGGGGCCAAGGGGAGAAGTAAGGGAGAAGGTAATAGAAGTCAAAGTAGTTTTGGCCATCAAAGAAGAGCAGCGGGCATGTGGTCAAAGGAGAGGGAGAGGGAGGGAAGTACTCACTAATGTGAATGGTCAGGGACATCTGGGAAGTAGGAGAAGAGTAGAGATCACATGCTAGGTGGCAGTAGCAGGGAGCATGGAAAGGAAGCCTATGGGGGGGGGGCGGTCAGGGGACTGCCTAATTCAGGGTATCAGACCAACCAGGGAAATCCCACAGTGCCAGTTCATAAAGATAGAGAGTAACAGAATGCTATTGCTTTGACTTCATGCCCGGAAAGGTTCAAAGAGCAAAGTTTGCCCAATCAACTACTAGCCTGATAATGATGGTCATTACAGCTTCCATGAGGGCAGCATTTTAAACAGCTGTTGGAAATGCTTTCAGGCTTTTTTTTTTTTTTTTAATCTTAAGTCACTCCCTCTAAGGGATAGTGGAAATAAATTTGAATAAACAAAACAGGTTTGCTGAAAATAAAACCAGGACTCCCAAACTGCTCCATTCAGCCTGCTTCCAGAAGGCTTGTCTGTCAGTCAGGGCAGCACCTGTAGCTGAGTGAGCTGCCTCCAGCATGTACCAGGTAAGGACACTGATGGCTGGCAGAGGACCTGCTGAGAGAAAAGGGAGGATGAGGGAGGATGGGGGGAGACCAGGCTCCCAGGTTTGGGACCTCATGGAGCAGCTAGGAGGAGGTTCAGATGGGAGTGGGACCCAGATAAGTGAGAGCCATTTTCTTCCTGACCTTCCCAGCAGGTGGCTGCATTCATGGCAATGATTGTGGGAATCCACACCCTCAGTTTGCAGATCCAGAAGGACTGCAGACACAGGCCCAGCTGCTGCCCCAGCAAAGGGCAGGATCCTCCTGAGGAGTGGCTGAAGTGGGTTACTGTGCCCGTGTCTCCCCCAGAGCCTCCTACCCTTGCCCACTACCCAGAATCCTGCAGGTCAAGTGAAGACGGACCCCTCAACAGCAGGGCCATCTCCCCCTGGAGATATGAGTGAGTCTGCTGTCCTCTTCCCAAATGCCTGTCCATGCCTTCCTGTATGTGGTGATATCAGACTGTGTGTGAGGAGACCAGGGGCGTTCCACTCAATCACAGTCTACCTTCCTCTTTTGAGCACAGAGAAGCTGGAAAGGTTTGAGAGTTACACAGGTATGATTTGAGTCTCAGGTCTGACTCCCATTAGGTGACTTACGCCAATAACTCCCAAATTAAGTTTTCAAAGCTCAGGGTTTTGTTTTGTTTTCATCTGTAAAATGAGATTATAGCTGGGGATTTAGCTTAGTGGCTTAAGTGCCTGCCTGGCAGGCTCGAGGTTGTGAGTTTGATCCCTGGTACCAAAAAAAAAAGAAGTTATAATTTATATGCTAAAGTCCACATCAAGTGAAATAATGTATGCAAAATATGTAGTTACATTAGTTCTCTACTTTTCTCCTCCTTTTGCTTCTCCTCCTCTTTTCCTTCCTCTTCTTCTTTCTACTCTTCTCTTTTCTTCTCCTTCTCCTTCTCCTTCTCTTCCTCCTCCTCCTCCTCTTCTTCCTTCTTCTCTTCCTCCTCCTCCTCTTCCTCCTCCTTCTTTTTTCCCTACAATGTCCCATGATTTTCTAACTAAAATATCAGGGGAAAATGGTGTGATATAGGCATAAAGCATCTCAGTACCAAATGCTACTGCTCTAGGCTATGATTGGTGATAAGAATACTATGATAGGGAAACTCAACTCTTGGGGGCACCTGAGTGGCTGGGACCTGGAGCTGGTTATCTTTGACTTTAATCATGCTTATCTTATTCTTCTCAGATTTCTGTGCCACACAAATATTATAATTCTCTCTTTGTATAATGATGTGAAAAATATCACAAAGCACTGAATTAGGGGCAAAGAAACAAAATATTAAAAATTAGGGCCTCTGGGGTCCCAAATGTAATTTTTTTGTCTTGTGTCCTCACTAGGAATTTGTGTCCCCATCCCCTAAAAGTCTGGTTCTGATTACCCTTGGCTTTGGTGATGGATGGAGAAGTTCTGGGGAGTAGCAAGAGGTCAGCTTTAACTGAGATTAGATCTAAGGTGGTGACATTGGCCTCAATGCTTTGGAGTTATCTCAAAAGGCTGTGCTGGGCCGCATCTGATGGTGTGGGAACTGTCAGGGGAGGGTGGGTGCTGACGGCTGATTCAGCAGGGCTTCAGACCTTTGTATGGAGGCTGTGAAGCCCTGGTAACCACTCAGCCTGCTTTCCCCAAAGTGTGTTCTGTGCAACACTCATCCCACAAACTGCTCCTCTGAAAAAAAGTGATGCCAAGTCAGTTTGGGAGAGATGACTTCAGTCCCTATTTCTTGGAAACTCATAGTAACCTCTACATTAAAGTCTACAAGATGTCTACAGAAAAGAAACCATTGGTCTCAGTGTCTTCCAAATTCATTTGACCTCAGAACTTTTTTGTACAGGGTATTTATTAGGGAACACTTTTCTGGGGAAATGCTGCAATAGCTGAACCCCAGTTTTTCTGGGATTATATGGAAAATAGTCCCACAGCCTAGGGAATTTCCCACGAGGCTACTAGAGTCCAGACCTTTGGGGTACCTACTTTTCAGTGTTTTTTTTTGGTGAGGGAGGGCTTGAGTCCTTTCAGGATAGGTAATGAAGCCTTCTGAGCACCCTGAAGTACACTGTGACACATGCTTACACAGGATCTGGAAGGATGTTCAGGCAATGGCTCCCTCTGGACACTGGGACTGGTGGGGACAATCTTCACTTTATATTCTTTTATATTTGGCTGTCAGAGTAGTTTTTACTTTTGCAATAACAGTAAAATTTAAAAACCCTAAAATAGTGATACTAAGAAACCCCATGCTAGAGTCCAGCTTGTCTGTCAGGTGGAAGCAGAGCTAGTCTATTAGAGACTGAGGCAGAAACATGTTCATCTTCCTCTGCCTCCCCAAGGGCCCCTGGCCCAGGCGGAAATCTATTCTTTTGTGCTCTGGCCTCATCACTGGGGAAAAGAAATCCCAGAGAGGAAAGGGGTGATTTGCTCAAAGTAAGTGGGTGACAGAAGTGAGGTACGAAGCCAAGCCCCCTACTGCATCATTTCCTTCCCCTAGTATTTCCACCCTGCCTACCCTCCCAGCTTTTGGCCTCCAGGGCCTTACGAGTACTATTCCTACAGGTTGGACAGGGACTTGAACCGGCTCCCCCAGGACCTGTACCACGCCCGCTGCCTGTGCCCACACTGCGTCAGCCTACAGACAGGCTCCCACATGGACCCCCTGGGCAACTCGGAGCTGCTCTACCACAACCAGACTGTCTTCTATCGGCGGCCATGCCATGGCCAGCGTGGCGCCCACCATGGCTACTGCCTGGAGCGCAGGCTGTACCCTGTGTCCTTGGCTTGTGTGTGTGTGCGGCCCCGTGTGATGGCCTAGTCATGCCTGCTGCCTGCCTGAAGCTGCTCCCTGGTTGGCGCAACTGGAGATGAGTGAATAGTGACCTTGCCAGAGTGGGCCAGAGTACCTGGACTCTCGGTCCCTCTAAGACACTACCTGGAGCAGCAGGACCCTGGACAGGACAGTGGTCTAAGGAGGAACCTACACGTTTGCACTTTTTGAAAGCACTTTTGGAAGGGAGCAGCTGCACCTTCTGCTTTTGAAACCACTGGCATTCCCTCTCAGGAAAGGTCTTCAAAGCTGCCTGTTTCTGGAGACCATACTTCTGTCCCTCTCTCTCCTCCCATCTGCAGCTGCCCTCGCCCAGCACAGGCACTTTCTTGATATTTTCCACTTTGCCTCTCATTTCACTTATTCATTCATTCATTCATTCATCAAACACTCAGTGGGGACCTACTCGCCTGTATCCTGGTGTAGTTACTAGTCCTTTGACATGAATCATTCTGAGAAAAAAGCTGTTATTGAACATACATTTATCCCAATAAATATCTGTGTTTAAAAATGGTCTAATTTGTCTTTGGCGCCCATGATGCCTGAGCTCCTGTGGTCCCCAGTATGGTCCCTTCTGCTTCCCTCCACTAGCCCTCACCTACTGCTCCCCCCAAGTTGTCCCTACTTCCTGAGTTTCCCTTGCACCCTCCTGTCTCCTCCCTCTCTGGCTCTCTGGTCCAGCTCTGAACACCAGCAGGCTGGGGAGACAGAGGCCCATTGAGGCACTGCAGTAGGCACACAGCGCCCCCTTGTCTATCCGACAATCTGCCTTTGTCCTCTGGTCCTGGCTGCTGCTACTTGGTCTTGGGGCTTGCTGCCTGGGCTGGGCTCTAGCTCCCACCCTCCCTAAAAGGAAAAGGGAGAAAGGACCAGCCAAGGAAAAGGGTAAAGGTTATAGGAAGGGGATGTAAACTTCTTCAGGCTTGGGTCTCAGAGGGGCTCGTATTCCTGCCCCTGTCTCTTGGCTCACCTCCCTGCTCCTGGGTTTTTTTTTTTTTTTTTTCCTGACCTCCCTCTTTTTTCCTCCTCCCTTTTTTCAAGGCTGGGTTGGACTCAAGTAAAGGGAGGGTTAACCATGCCTCCCGCCTCCGCCTGTTCTCCAAGGGGCTGGTGCAGGCTGTAGCAAAGGCACTCTGGGCAGCTGGATGAAGCCAGGCAGGCCTTTCTGCTTCACGTTCAGGTTTCTGGAAGTGCCTTCTCACTGCTGTCTGCTTTCCTATCCTGCAAACGTTCTGTGGCTCTTTCCTGAGCTGGTAGCTGTGGTGGGGGCTGTGGCCTGTGGGCCCCACAGAAAATGTTCAGTGCTTGGGATCGCCGGGACCGGCCCCCCGAGGAGGGGACAGCTGCAGGGCTCCAAGGCTTCGCTGTGGACAAGACCTTCCTCTCTTCCCTCAAAGGCATCCTGCTGGAAACAGAGCTGGTAACAGCTGCCTCCCCACCCTGGTGCCTCCATCTCGCCCCTGCCCAGTTCCCTCGTGCAGCCCTGTGCTGGTCCCCCAGGTTCACTGCTCAGCATCTCCTTCCCAAGCTTTCCAGACACTTCCCCCTGTAGCCGTGTGAGTCTTCGCCTCTCATGTGGCCTTCCTGCTGCCTCTCCATCTGGAGGTGTCTGTGGCAGGTTTCAGTTGTAGCAACACAGACTGAAGTTAGAGGACAGCGTTGTGGGACACCGAGGGAGTGTGAGACATGGGGATGGGGCAGAGGTCCCTCCTCAGTCACCACAGTAGCCACTTCTTGGCCAAGAAGTCCAACTATCCAAAAGGGCAGACTTCCTGCAGCTGCGCTTTCTCCGATGGCTGCTGCCTATGAGTGTCTGTTCTCAGGAAAGGCTCTCTCCTGGTTACTTAGCAAGATCACAGCATAAATCTAAGGCCCCCGCTTATCTACCATCCTACCTTGCAGGGAAGCTCCTGCCTCTGAGCCTCTGCTCTTGGCACGGAGTCAGAGCTCTACTTCTTGTCAGTGGAGTTCCAAGCATCTGGGAGTGGGGACAGCATTATGGGGCAGAGGGGACTCCTGAGGTACAGGACTGCTATGGAAACAACTGCAGGGGCTTGCATGTACCGCATGCCGACTCTGTGCTCCTGGGGGGACTGTGCTGGCACACCACCACAGGTTAGTGCCCCTGGAGCTGTGCAGTGTGGCCAAACCACTGGGGTCATGGGAATCTCTGGGCTGGCAGGGGTGGGGGAGATGCTAAAGAGTGGTGGTGGGTCCAAGCATTTACCAAAGACAGATATCAGGTGCCAACGGGGTTGGGGTCACGTCTTGAGGAAGGGAAGCCAAGATCTGGCCTGTGGGAGTAACCCCTTTCTGGGCAGCTCCCCCTCATGCTTGGTCCTGCAGGCCCTGACCTTCATCATCTTCATCTGCTTCACGGCCTCCATTTCTGCCTACATGGCCGCGGCACTGCTGGAGTTCTTCATTACACTTGCCTTCCTCTTCCTCTATGCCACCCAGTACTACCAGCGCTTCGATCGACTTAACTGGCCTTGCCTGGTGAGGAATTCTGCCTCCCTTACCCTGTCGCAGCCCCTTCCTTTCCCTACCTGAGTTTTCCTTTTTTCTCCTAGCTTCCCTCCATATCCATGCCCCAGTGGGCCGTGCCCTGAACTGGGCCCTGTACTCAGAACTATGCTTTAGCCCACATTAGCTTTATAGCTTCAGGGTCCCTGTGCATGAGGGGAACGTGTATACAGCCTTAGTTCTGCTCTCCCACTCACTCTCCTCAACTCTGCCCAACCTGGCCTTGCCAGCTGCTGTGCTCCAACTGTACCCTAGGGCCAGTTCCCCAGCCCTGCTCTAGCCCCTGGCTGCTCTGGATCGCCTGCTGCCATTCCCTGGGCAGCCAGTTGATGTCTCTCTCTTGAAAGTGCTTTATATATGTGTAGGGGCATCCTTATGTAGGGATTCAGAATCTCCAAGGGTCAGGTCACCAATTAGCCTGAGAAACCTCAACATGATGCCCCCTGCCTTCTGACATCACCTTCCTGCTCCCCAGGACTTCCTCCGCTGTGTCAGTGCCATCATCATCTTCCTGGTGGTCTCTTTTGCTGCTGTGACCTCCCGGGAGGGAGCTGCCATTGCTGCTTTTGTAAGTCCAGCCCCTCAGGCCCTCTGGCCAGGGCAGATACCCTTCCTGCATCCAAAGCCAAAGCTGTGGGCTGGGATTGTAGCTCAGTGTTGAGTGCTTGACTAGCATATGCAAGGCCCCAGACTCGATCCCCAGTATTGCAAACACCAGCAAACAAAGACAAAGCCAGTGCCTGGGGTCTGGCTTGCACCTCATCCCATACCACCTGCCACCCTCTCTCCCTTCACCCAGTGGCCTCGAATCCTCTGCCGTGCCATCCCTGCTCTTCCTCCCACAGGTGTTTGGCATCATCCTGGTTTCTGTCTTTGCCTATGATGCTTTCAAGATATATCAGACTGAAATGGCACCCAGAGCCACCCAGGGTGAGTGCCAATACTCCGAGAGAGACAATGCCCCAACCCTACTCCAGTTATCCAGCGTGACACGGCTTCCCTGCCTGACTCCATCTTCACAGGGGACCAGCGTTGACTCTGAGGCCAGTCAGACACAGGAGACCACAGAACCTAGACACGGCCCCTTGTATTCATGGACCACCTGGCCACAGTCCCCCCACGCCATGCCTGAGAAGTCCCTGACGATGTATCTGTGGAGCCTGGCCTCTGATGAAGTTCTGACCAGAGGAGGGGAGGAGGGAGGAGGGAAGGAAACAGCCCCAGGTCATTCCCAAATTAAAAGATTCAAATCCTACTGGCGGGTCTTCTTCTCCCCCAGACACTGGAGAGCAGGAATGTAAGAGCATTGATGCAGATGTTGCCTGGAGTAGGTCATGGACCCCCTCTGGGACCAGGTCTGAGCAGTGAGGTGGTGGTGGCTGGCCTGAAGAGCTGAAGACACCCTCCCAGGCTGAGCTACAAAGTAGCCTCAGGCCTCTGAGGAGGGAGAAATTCTCAAAATACTGTATGTAGTCCCACTGTGTGATATGCCTGGCACCTGGAGTTCTGCACCTGAAAAGGCACAGCTTTCCCATATGGGGAAGTGGGTGAAACCCCCCCACACCACTTGTTAGTGGGCACAAGCTGAGATGCTTGTCTGGGGCAGGTGTAGAGCTCCTCCTGGTGGTGTAGGGAGGACTTGCCTGGGATGTGGCAGGGGAGAGAGCATTTGCATCAGAGGAAAAATTCCCCCAAATGTTGGTGCTACAAAGGCCCTTAGAAATCAGTTGGTTCAATGCCTTCATTCTACATAAGACAAAACTGGGACTCAGGGAAAATGTCTTCCTTATTTGTGACACAGCTAGGGGTACAACCCAGCTCTCCTGTTGGCTAAACAGCTGACCTGAATTCTGGACTAAGTCCCATTGTGGCTCAGAATACAACGGCCCAGCCTCATCTTCAGCTCCTTCCACTGGTTCCCCACTTTCCCAGCCTGAAGTGGCTCAGCACACATTTCCCGAGTATCTCTGGGTGCTGAGCCGCTTGCCGCGTGCAGACCCTGTGCTAGTCCTGGAGATTCAGAGGTGACTGGCAGACCTGCCCCGGAGCCCTTATGGGTCGGGAGCGAGACCAGCTAGTAAAGGGCTCCACATGATAAAAGCTGGGGGAAAACTTTGCTCTGAGAGAAACTGAAGCAGCTGTTGCGAGCCCTGCCTGGTCTGTGACAGTCCCTAGCAGCCAGCACTTCCTGCCAACCCCCAGGATCTCAGCATAGCCCAGCTCAGAGGCTCCATCCATGCTGACTTGCTGTTCCCTCTCCAAGGCTTGTTGCTGCCCTAAAGCACTGTGCTCCTTCCTCTGGGGTGTTCCTTCCAGTTGCAGGACCCTGCCCCCAAGCCTTACTCAGACCCTGGATCTTGAACTCTGTGGTGGAGCTCTGCTCCTTTGGTGGTGACCTCTCCTCTCTTGGACTTTTCTTGCTTCCCATTTCCTATTTTCATATCCTTGTGTCCTGGCTTCTCACCAGATGAGGCAGTTTCTCCTGGCAGGCTCTCCAGGGCCAGAACCAACTGAATTTCATGTTTCTCTCAACTCAGTTTCCAGGCTTGATCCATAGTCCATTCTCAAGACTAGCTGACTGATTTGGAGGATGGGACAGTATGGGCACTACCCAGAGGAGGGACAGGAGAGGTCCATCTAGGGGAATTGGGGAGAGAGGTTCCAGGCAAAGGGATGAGGAGGTGGCCTGGAGAGCCTTGTTGAAAAGGGGTTTGCTTGGAGTAGGTGATCAGGACCAGCTCAATCCCGAGCAGTTATGTGGCTGGTCCTCAGTGGTGCCCAGGGCCAGTAAGTTTGGGCCACACTGTATATGGATTTTGGTTGAGCACCAGCTGGCCCCAGAGTACTGGGAGTGCCACTGTATAGGGTGTTGACCTGCAGAGCTGGGGTCAGACCCCGGGGATGACAGAGGAGCTCCCTGTGGGTTAGTTGCAAGGGGCTGACTAGATGGGACTTTCGCCACATCCTTTCTCTACACCTCTATCCCCACCAGCTATGAACCTCTTAGGCATCAGTGGAAAGATCTTTTTGGAAAGGACTGTGTTCTAGTAGTGTTCAGAGGTATGGGAGGTGAAGGGTAGTTTCAGCTTTGGCACCAAAGTTCTGACTCCCAGGTCTGTAATTGGCTCACCCTGTTTCTGCCTCTATTTTCTCCACTTTTGAAACATCTCCTTCCCTTGCCCTGTGTGAGTGACGGAACAGATCTAGGACTTGTGCTGCCAGGTAGAACATCTCCTCTGGACTTGGTTTCCTCTGCTGCAGATGTGGGGTGCTTTGGCTCCCACTGCTTTGATATAGGGGCTAAAGCTACTCTCCTCTTGGACCATCAACCCTCCTGTTCTAGGATGAAGGTCAGACGGAAAGGACAAAGGACACAGGCAGGGTCAGGCACTCAGGTTTATTGTGGATTAGCCACAGCAAGGTTCCGCAGACACTGTCACTCTTCATCATGCATTTTTTGCTGGGAGAGGAATAAGAGGTATGAGAGACGGCAAGAAGAATCCCTAGGGCTTGCAAGGGCCTAAGCTTAGGAGAGGCCCTTAGAAAAGGAGAGGTTAGCTTCAGAGATCTTGGGGTCCCACGTTAGGGGTGCTTATAGCTTAGGGGACGGGGTGGCCTTTCTTCAGAGGTTCCAATCTGAGGGTGGCTGTTGTGACCAAGAGTGTGCATGCCCAGGTTATGAGTGCTGTGGGACCCTCAGGGCTGACCAAGTATAGTGTGAGCAGTAGCTACTCTGAGGGACACATACCAGAGGGTATGCTGATGTGGGGTGACTACTGAAGCTCAGGGGAGGCACCCACCTTGGTGCCAATGTCACGGCTCTTGGCCCGCAGCTTGTTGACTTGGGACTCGGCGATGTCTGCCCGCTCCTCCGCCTCATCCAGCTCATGCTGTACCTTGCGGAACTTGGACAGGTTGGTGTTGGCCTGCTCCTCCTGTGGGCAGAGGCAGGAGGAGGTGAGAGGGGCCAGGGGAAGTGACTGTTCCCAGTCTCTCAGCCCAAGCCACCTGTTCTGGCCCTGACCACTCATTCCTCACCCACATTCCTGTTCCTTTCCAAGGGTCTCCTGCCCTGGGCTTGGCACCTTCCTCAAACTTGTCTAGCACTCAGAATCCTTCAGGGCTACACACAGTGTAAGACAAATCACATGCTGCCTGGGGTGGTCCCCTACCCCAAATCCTCTTCACTGTATCTGTTCCAACTGTGACTCAAATCCTCACTGACCCGGGGTTTGCCGCACAGGTGTGCTCATCTCACCTCACTCCCACAATTTCCTGCCTGCTGGGATATCTCCCTTACTGCCTTGCACCGAGTCAGGTCCCCTTCCTGGCCTGATTCCAGCTCTATAGCCCCTTTCCTGCCTTCAGCACCATCTGACCCTATCTCACATTAGCATCTCTACTACCTTCTCTTGGACTTAAGGTATATGAACTATAAACTAAGGCAGGCAGGTGAAGTATTGCTTTTGTGATCTCAGACTGCCTGACATATCTCTGAGTATTCTGGACATGTAAAGTAAATGCTTTTAGAGAGTTAAAGATTAGAACAAGCCAGGCATGGTGGTGCACGCGTGTAATCCCAGCACTCAGGAAGCTGAGGCAGGAGGATTGTTGTGAGTTTGAGACCAGCCTGGGTTACTAAGTGAGTTCAAGGCCAGCCTGAACTGCATAGTGAGACCCTGTCTCAAAAAGATTTAAAAAAAAAGACTAGAACAACCCTTTGTACAGGTCCTGCTGTGGCAGATATTCTTTGGCTCACACATAGTAGGAGTGTTAACAACAGAGAGGAAAACCACAAACTCACCGCCTCCTCAGCCTGGCGCTTGTAGGCCTTGACTTTCAGCTGCAGCTTGTCTACCAGGTCCTGCAGCCGCAGCAGGTTCTTCTTGTCCTCCTCTGTCTGGGGTGGGGGAAGGTGAATGAGACAAGTTGGTTTTGGGGGAGGAGCAAGTAAAATTACCTTTCCTTTCCCCCTCCATGCCACTGTTCTCCTCAGGCCTCAGTTGCCCCTTCTTCCAATGGCTCTGGTCAAAGAAGTGGTGAGGCAGACTCCATCTCTGATGCCACTTGTAGGTGAAAGGGGCAAGGCAGGCTTCTCTGTCAGGAATTCACAAAGCGGTGAGATCCTAAAGTTGGAAGTGGAAGGAGGATCTCGGAACCAAAGATTCCCCACTGTGTCATGTTGAGGCATCTGGTCTGTTCCAGCTTCAACAGAGCCATAGATAGAGCTCACACCTGGCGCAACATGAGGTACCAGAAGAGTAATAGCAAGGACGGCAGAAAGAAGAGGGGATTATCACTGCTCAGATTATTTCAATCTACCATAGCCCAGTATTCTAACTCTCTGTACTGGGCCAGAGTCTAGGCACCAGGATCACTGGCTTTCATGTCACTTGATCATCAATATCTCTATATTATTGTATGTGCCAGGATGCCATTTCCACTTGTGTTCATGCCAACTTTTGGTTCTGCATTGGTAATCTCTTTCCTGTGCCTCTGGTGTCCACCTGTCAAACAGATCAACACTTTCATCTCCTCAGTTTTTCCTTCTCATGACACTGTGAAGGGCAAAGGCAAAAACTGACTTGAGAGATGGAGGTCATAGACTATTCTGAGATCTTTTACTAGGCCTTCTTTTACTTGTCTCAGAGCTTCCACAGGAGATCACCAAGTCATTTTCCATCACCTGACTCTTGTTCCTAAACCACATGCTCTCCCTTTCTGTCAGGTTGGTAGAAGGTGGAAAGATTCTTTGGACTATTTTGAAGCCTTCATGGTAGCATTTTGAGTTATTAAAAATCTGAGGAAATGCTGGTAAATGAGATTTCAGGAAGTAGAAGTAGATTCCTCTTTGTTACCAAAATTTACAGACTCAAAAAAAAAAATTTACAAACTCAAGCCGAAGGGACCTCAGAGAATGTGAAAGGAAATTTATCTATGGATAAATTTACCTCAAAGACAGGAGTGCTGCCTGGCATTCCTGGAAGGTGGCTCAGCAGGGTCCCTTTGTGTGCCAGGGGGTGCAGTTGCAGAAGTTGTGGCACATCTACTCCCTATCCCCCCAAGTCGCACCTGGTAGGTGAGCTCCTTGATGCGACGCTCACTCTTCCTCATGCCCTTGACTGATTCCGCGTTGCGCTTCTGCTCAGCCTCCAGCTCGTTCTCCAGCTCCCGCACCCGGGCTTCCAGCTTCTGCAGCTGCTTCTTGCCACCCTTGAGGGCGATCTGCTCGGCCTCATCCAGCCGGTGCTGCAGGTCCTTAATGG
>RJWM01017195.1:0-43676 GCA_004363535.1 Dasyprocta punctata | reverse complement strand
ATCTCTAGGATTTTGGAATGCTTTAGGGCACACCCTTGTGCCGCATATCTTTACTCTTTAAATTTACTATATAGATGATTATCCAGGATTGGCTCCCAAAGTTCTATTTCTAGAACAAAACTTGTCTGTGGACTCTATGTGATATATCTAACTCTACTTAACATCTCCATTTTGATGTTAAATGGACACTTATCACAGGCTGTTTGGGCTACTATAAAAAACACACTGTGAATAACTTACAAAAAACCAAAAATTTATTTTTCACAGTGCTGGAGACTGGGTTGTCCAAGATCATGGTGCCACTGGTGTCTGGTAAGGGAACACTTTCTCCCTGTTGTCACCTTATTGCTATGTCTTCACATGATGGAAGGAGTGAGAAGTTGCATGCAGGTCTGTATTACAAAGGCACTAATAACCATTCATGAGGTCTTTATTCTCATGACCTAAGGTCACAGCTCCCACTTCTATTACCTTGGGAGTTAGGACTTCAATATATGAATTTGAGAAAACACAAACATTCGGACCTCACACACATCAAGCTCAAAACTAAGCCCTTGATATTTACCCCTAAAACCTACTCTTCCCCCAATCCTTCTCATCTCAGCTAAATAGTAACTCCATGATTCTAGATGATCAGGTCAAAATCTATGTGGTCTTTCATGACTATATTTTGTCTCATACTCAACACATAGTCCATTTGCAAATCCTGAATACTCTGTCTTGCAAAACATGTACATACAGATTTTGACCACTTCTCATTGGTTCCCATATTACTGCCATTTCAACCACCCTTTTCAAAGCACCATCACTTCTCACTTGGATTACTGTAGTAGCCTCTTAGCTGATTCTGCTGCTTCTACTCTATACCCTTCAATTTATTCTAAACATAGTAGATCTAATGAGTCTATTGAAATCTAGGTCAGATTATATTACTTTCTGCTCACTGGTAGTACTTTTTCAGCAAAAACTAAAGCTCTCATGGTAAGTTTCACAGCTTTAATTACCTGGCCTCCATTAGTTCTTTGAATTTATCCCCTACTACTCTCCCCTTATTCTCAAACTTCCAGTTGCACTAGACTCCTTGCCGTTCTTCAAACACACAGGTATGACCCAGCCTTAGGGCGTTTGCAGGCCCTGGTCTGCCTTAAATGCTCTACATCTGGATAAGCATATATTAAGGTTTGTTTTTTATTTCCATAATGTGTTTACTCAATATTAACCTGTCTAGGCCACTCTGACTAAAAAATTTTTCCCTCCATAAGGTCATCTAATTCTTTGTTTCATTTTTTTTCCTTAGAATTTATCACTTATCATACTATATGTCTTCACATGCATATGCATACTATATGGATACTATACAATATGCATACTATATGGCAGGCTGCCATAACAAAATGCCATAGACTAGGTAGCTGAAATGAAAATTTATCTCATCATTCTGTAGACTGAAAAATCTGAGATTAAGTCACAAAGTAGGTTGCCATTCTCTTCTCTTGGCTCATAGACAACTACTATCTTTCTGTGTGCTTGCATGACCTCTTTTTTGTGAGCAAACACACACAGAGACAGACACAGAGACAGAGACAGAGAGAGACAACAAAAATGCAAGCTCTTTGGCGTCTCTTCTTATAAAGGCACTAATCCTATCCAACTCTTATGACCTCATCTAACCCTACTTACCTTCCAAGAGGCCCACCATCACATTTTGGGTTAGGCTTCAACATATGAACTTGTGGGGAGACACCAACACTCAGTCTACAATATTGTATCTTTATTAGTCTATATTTTACTGATCTTGTTTATTGTCTGCCATGCTCACAAGAATGGGTTAAGAATACAATAAAATATCATGGATTTTTAAAGTAAAATTTAGGATTTGCATTCACTATTTTAATCCTTGTGTTTTGAATAATACCTGACACATGGCAGGGCCTAAATAAGTGTTTGTTGAAATAAATGGAATGATATAAGTAAAACAATTGCAGTTTGTGATAAATGTTGAGAAAGGAAGGAACAAGCTCATAGATCAAAGTGAAGGCTGTCGACCTTGGCTAAATATTAAAACTACCTGGGAAGTATTTGTAAAAACAAATGCTTGAAATTCACTCCCAGAAATTCAGATATTATTGGTCTAGAAAGGACCTGGTCATTATTTCAGTTTTTACAGCACACTCAATGATTCTTAGTCAGAAATGAGGCTGAGGATCAATGAGTTTGAGAATAATGCAAGGGATAGGAAACTACTTGAGGTAGAGAATATGGGAAAGGGCTTTCATTTTTTTTTCTGTGATGGTAACACTTAAGGGGAAAACTGAAGGACAAAAGAAATGAGAAGTTAGGACAAAAATGGGGTTCAATTCCTGGCAGAGGATCAGAACAAGCATGAAGACATTGAAGTAGAAATGAGTTTGGTATGTTCCCAGAACAGAAGGCTGCTGTGGGCGGAGTGGAGTGGGCAAAATATGAAACAAGATGAGTTTAAAGGGATACAGTGGGCCAGATTAGTCAGGGCATTTTAAACCATGGGAAAGAAGGTGGAATCTATATTCCATTAGATGAAAGCCATTAGACAGTTTTGAGGAGGGGAATGATGTGATCTGGGTTACTATTTGTTGAAGATTGCTCTTACTGTGAGTGAAAGCAAGAAAACAACTTAGGAGGCTGTTGTGGTAGTCTAAGAAGAATTTGATGGTGGTCTAGACTGAGCTGGGCTGATGATCTAATGGATATCCCTTTTCATCTAGATAGCAGAAGCTTGAGAATGATACGCTAATCCATTCTATTCACATAAACTCACACACAATGTCATCGGCTTAAGAACAACTTTCCAATGCTATTATTCTATGTATTGCTAATTCTGTGATTAATGGTTCAGTAGTTGGAACATGTATACCATGACCTACCCTGGCCTTCCCAGTTGATCAGCTATTGGGCAAGCTGCTTCCTAATTGGCAAATAATTTAATCAGAAAGAGACTTAGAAAAAGTGATACAAGACTTCATTCACCTAAATTTTAAAGAATCGCACTAATTTCCAGCACTGGCTCTTTTATGCTTTTTTGGAGTGGTGAGAGAATAATAAGTTCTTAAGGGAGTTTGCAAATTTGAGGAAGAGATTAGGTCAAGAACACAAAAGAAATAACAGAAGAAAGAATGAGGCAAGCATCCAGAGAGAGGTATAAATACAATCAATACCTACTATCATTTATTTAGCACTCAGTTTATGGGAGTATTATGTTGTCTGCTTTACATATGCTCTCACTTAATCTTCACAGCAACTCTATGGAGTAGGCAAAATGATCACCCATGACAATGATGATGATGGTAGCAACTAGTAACTTGCTTACAAAATAACACTGACGAGGGCTTAATATCACCTAATCGTGAAACAAAGTGTTTTACTGTATCTCGCATAGGTACACAGATATTTCTTATTTAACACCTGAGTTCCATTCCTGCTACTAGGTCCTTAAATGAATTGGTTGCTAGATAAGGAATTGTATGTGGTATGTACATTACAATATTCAGAACAAATACACGGTCAAAAGAAACTCTAACTTGATGACTTTGCTTTCATTTGTATAACTTTTGCATGTAATACCGCAATGCATAACAGAACATAAAACTACAGTACTGTACAATACAATCAGCAAAACTTACTGTACAGTAAGCCCTTGACTTACAAACATTTGAATTGTGAACTTGCACATCTGTACTGTATAAGACTGACCTTGTTGTTTTATGAAGGACTCTGACTTGTGAACAATTTTCCCAGAACAGAACTAATTTATAAGTCAGGGATTTACTATACTGTATAAACAAGATATGTTATACCAAGAAAAAAGACATTGAGGCTCTATAAACAGGATATATAGAACAGTACAAAAAAGATCAAAAGTTTCAACAGTGGGCCTTGGTAATAAATCTAAACAGTTGTTAAACAGGTAGGTTTTTAAATGAGGAATACCTGTATACTCATTCTGCAGATGAGGATAATGAAGACCAGAAAAAATGAATGACTTATCCAAGATCACAGAGGTATGCAGGTGCAGCTCTGACATTCAAACACAGGTTTGACTTTCAGGTTCATGATCTTACACTGTTCTGAGAGTTCCACACAGATAGCTCTTACCTTGTTCTGCAAGGTGCACATATTCAGGGAGAAAGATCCTCTGGAGCAGTAAATGCATGAGGATGAGAAATGAAGCCCATACTCATGATCCAGCAAGTGACTCTGCTTGGTCAGAGCTGAGGGTGTATAATGGGGAATAGTGTCTGGATGGCAAAGCATTTGCCAGTCTCTTCTTGATCCTACTCACCTTGCCTGTGCCAGCCAGGGGCTGCAGCCTCCCATCAACCTGAGTCTTCATTTTTAAGTGCTTTAGTCTTCTACAGGCACTTTGGAATTCAAAAAGCCTTAATTCCACTCCAAAGCAAGACAAAGTATAGATTTTCAAAGTCAAATCATCAGCAGTAAGTTGATAGCTCTCCCATTAGTTCTTTCTTAGGTGGAGGCAGCCCTTCGGCTTTCATGAGATTGAAAATTACCCAAAAATGACAAGAGAAAGATGGATGTGGTGGCACATGCCTGTAATACTAGTACTCAGGAGGCTGAGGCAAGAGGATCACCATGAGTCTGAGGGCAGCCTGGGCTACACAGTTAGTTCAAGGCAAGCCTGAACTACATAGTGAGACCTTGTCTCAAAAAACAAAACAAACAAAGAAACACACACACACACACACACACAAGACAACAAGAAATCCAAAGGAAGCAACAGGCAACACCAAACACAGCTCAAGGTAGCAAAAATAGTTCATCACATAACACTACTTTTAACAGCAAACATTTGGCAATGATTTAGACATTCATCAATATAGGGTTGTTGAGGTAAAATTATGACACGAGTGTAGAAGAGAACATTATATTGTCACTAAAAAGATTGAGGTAAAAACTTTGGGTTCTACCAAGCAAAGATATTTCCAAAAGATTGCAAGTTTAAAACCTGACCATACAACAATCTTTATGATAAGACCCTGTTATAGCTTATATCCAGATGTTCCCCTAAAGCCTCATGTGATCATAGGTGGAGGTAGTGGGAAGTGACTAGATCATGGGCAGTTCTCTGATTGGTTTAACATAGTTCTGGGTATGGATGATGGATTTACTGAAGAGGTGATACCCACCTTGAGTATGGATGCCATGAACCAATAGACACATAGCCTGGATGGAATATAAAGGAAAAGAAGGAAGGCTGCTGCTTCCTGTCTGCCATGTTGCCCTACCTTCCAGCCAGCTGACTGTGGACTGAAACTTCTACAAACCATGAACTAAAGTAAACCTTTCCTACCTTAACTTGTGTGCATCAGGTATTTTTGTCCCAGAAACAAGAAAAGTAACTAAGACAGACTTCATTAAAGTTCTAGAGTTGTATTTACATGTGCTTCAGACCATTAACTGAAGTTATACGGTATCAAGACACAGGATTACAGATGGACTTTAATTTTCTAATTTGTATATCTGTGCATGTTGTTGACCTTTACAAAAGCCCATATTACTTTCATAATTGAAAAAAAACTATATTAGCCTTTTTTTTCCATTTTGCAAAACAAAAAAATTCCTTCTTAGTTCATCCTTGTTCGTCTTGTCTTTTGAAATGACAATGTATTTTGGATTTACCAGTGTATTTGAAATTGTCTCCTATTAATTTTATCATGAATAAACTAAAATAAGACAGCGAGTATTAACCAGATTATGATAAGGAAAATAGACTGGCAATTATTTTACCCAAAGCATAGGTGGCAGCCATCAGAAAGATCTCAAGAGAAGAGTCATAGAGCTTTTCCAATTTTACTAATAATTTAGATGATATAGAAATTGTACTTACCACGTCTGAAGATAACTCAAAGCTGGCAGGGTATTGAACACGTTGAAGAACAAAACAGATTCAAAACAAGTTCAGGTGGGCTGCAATACTGGGCTAAAATTTAAAAAGTGAAATTAAAGTAAGACAAAGAAAGAATTCTCAAAATTTAGAAGTCCGCTCTGAGAGACCAACAAGGGGGGGCCAGTATTTCTCAGCAGCTCATATAACTAACAAGCAAGCCCTCCCCACCAAAAAATTTTGTTGCGGTTTGAGTTAACTCAGAAGAATAATTTAAGCCAATTGTTTAAGGTAATGTAGCTAAATTATTTAATTGGTAAAACACTAGTGCATAATTTTATGTTGTATTAATTAAAGTTTCTAGATCCTAACATACAATAATCACCCTGTAATCTTCACTGTACCCTCCTGGAATCTCCTGTTTAATTCGAGTCATCACATTTTAAGAGTCACTGAGAAAGAGGAATACCTCTAGAGGACACGAGATTGGCAAAGGAAACAATTCCATAACAGAAGTGGCTTCTGAAGGGACCAGAGACATGGTTCTAGTAAAGGAGAAAGATTGGTGAATATATAAAATATTCACCTGTCTTCAAATCGCTGTTTTCCTATGGAAGGTGTGTACTTGTTCTGCTTTATTTAAGTGACAGAACTAGGACTACTGCCACCCAGTGGTAGCAAGGAGGCAAATCATCAGTAAGCCTGTCAAAGAGCTTTCTGACCTTGAGAAAAGTCCTACCAGAGGCTGAACAGGCTGGTAAGGCAGGGAAGGTTTAAATCAAGGCTGGATAAACAGAACCCTAGTGGCACAATGTTATTAGCTGGGTCCCTTTCAGCTCTGAGAGACTGCATCTTTTTCGCCTATTCGCTGTCATCATCTCTTTTCTATGTCCTCATCTGCAGCAGTGAGTCACTCTACAGTGCACAGAGTCATAAGGCTAGCTTTGCAGGGCTTCTGTCTCTCATTTATTATTGTCTAAGACCTGTGGGTGTGGAACTTAATGCTTATATGAGGGCCGAATAGCTAGCATAAGTCAAATCATGTCCCTCCCTGAAACAGTCCTTTTGCAGTTTTCCATCACCTTGCAAATGACAGTTACCATAATGATGTAAAGCCCTAGACAATCTGATCCTACTGATCTCTCTGATCTTCTATACTATTATTCTTCCTCTCATTCAATCCACTCCTGCAATATGGGCTTTCTGGTAGGTTCGTTATTTGTCTGTTTGGTGGTCCTGGGGATTGAACCCAAGGCCTTTGTGCTGAGCTACATCCTCAATTCCCACTCTTTAAATTTGATGAAAGGTCTTGCTAAGCCATACAATTGCCCAGAGTGGACTCGAACTTGTGATCCTCCTGTCTCAGCCTCCCAGAATGCTAGGATCAAGGGCTTTGGTGGTTTCTTAAATGCTGAATGTGTCCTGATTGTAATTTTGCAACACTCTGCTTTGAAATAACTGCTGTCTCATCTCTTTTGGGGCTAATCTCACATAACACCTCGGTGAGGACTTGCTGGCCAACCCTTTTTAAAATCACATGATGTTAGATTTGCTCCCACCACACACACACACACACACACACACACACACACACACCTGGCACTTTGAAATTCCTTACAACTTCATCTGAAGTACTTAATATTAGGCAAAATAATATTTTATACTTTTATTTTGCTTTCATATGTCCCTGTATAGCCTTTAAATTCTTTACATGCAAGGACTATGCCAGGTGCTCAGTAAATGTTTAATGAATTGCATCCCAAATCCATGCCATTTTCTACAGTCTTATTTATTTCAATTAAGCAAATCTATGTCAATAAAATATTTTAAAAAGAAATGTCAGAGATAAAACTGGGTCAAAAATATTAAGACAATTTGGGTTGGTTTTGTCCATTTCTTTCAATTTCCCAAATGTTCTGTTATATGATCATATTACATTACAAATCAATTGATCATAATAAAGATGGTACCTAATATCTACTGAGTGATTACCATGTACCAAACACAGTGATAAGCACTTTATTTGGATTAACTCATTTAATTCCCAGAATAATCTTTAACAGTTGGCACTACTATCATACACATTTTAAAGGCCAGGAAACTGAAAAACCAAGAGGTAATATGGCTTGCCCAAGGTCACACAGCCAACATAAGGCAAATTCCAAAGTGATGATAAAGATGACAGCTAATATTTATTTATTTATTTATTTACTTTTTTATTTATTTATTTTTTGCAGCACCGGCGATCTAACTCACAGCCTCATACCTGCCAGACAGGCGCTTAAGCCATTGAGCCAAATTCCCAGCCCTAGGTTTTTGAGGCAGGGTCGCACTATGTAGCTCAGGCTGGCCTTGCCCTCGCGTTGTAGCCCAAGCCGGCCTCGAACTCACAATGCTCCACCTACCTCAGCCTCCCGAGTGTAGCTAACATTTATTTAATACTAACCATTCACCAGGCACTGTGCGAAATGTTCAATGCACATCATCTCACTTAAAGCTAGAACAGCCCTATGAGGTAGCAACTGTTGTAAGACCATCTTTCAGTACGAGGTCCTCTTATTACATAATCAGTCAAATCCACTGTCTCACTTAGCCTCTGCCTTGGTTTCATGAAAAGCATGCTTTGATTCTCTCCTGCACTCCTGGTCAGTGGAGAAGCCGGCAATAGTCTTCCAGCTGCAGGGGAGCTCTCCACTGTATGTGTAAGTACCGCGCACTATCCAATTGCGCCAGCGGAGCTCTCTCTCCGCTGTATGTAAACCAAACCTTTAGCATATATGATTCCAGCCCTTACTTACCCTGTCCATAATGCCCCTCTTTCCCCTCCTTAGCCCCATTCTGTCAATTACTCCCAAAACACAGTTTAAATACACCTTCCTAAAGGAATCTTTCCATGGTCTTTCCACCATCTTCTCTTTCATCACGCAATCTACACATCTCATTCCAATCTCATCATCTCTGGCCTTGCAGTGGTGGCTCTCTTCTCACTCACGTATGCCCTTATCAGTTAGACTATAATCTCAAAGAGGCAGCTGGGCCTTGTGCTCCTTGAATTGCCCTGAATCATTGGTACATTTGCTTGTACATAGTAGGTGTTTAGTAATTATTCTGTTGATTTAATCATTATACTCTGCTTTCATAGTTGTAAAAATGTTCTCTTTTCAAGGTACTCTAATACATTTTAGTTCACTTTACCCTCACAGCAACCCTGAGAGATAAAGAGAGAAAGATCTTATTTTTCTCATCTCTACAGTTAAGGAAACTGAGGGCCAAGGAGGTTAAGTAAAGCTGTCTCAGGTCACACATCTAAGGATTGAGCCTTGCTCTCTGGACTTTGAGCCCCAGAATCTGCACTAGACCATGATTGTACCAGAAAGGCTTCCCTGGTGGGAGTGATGCTAATAACATTCCTATAAAGACCTTGTCTTGATTCTATCACAGGAGTAAAAGCAATAAAGAACACCAAGAGGCAATATCCTCAGTTGAGATCAGGAAGGCAGGTAAATTCATGCACTCTGGTGAGACGTGAGCGGCGCTTATCAGATGGATGGTGATAACTCTGTTATATTCTTTGTGAGAAGGGAACTAGGGATTGAATGTTGGTCTCTATACAGGAAGATTAGCTCAACTTCTGAACAGAAGGACAGCAGCCTAGCAGGCAGCATGGTGAATGTGAAGAAGCACTAAATGTAGGTTCAGGATGCAGGTTCTACCATAAGCCAGCTGTATGGCATGAAGAAGCTACTATACCTCCTCATCAGAAACCCTCAATTTACAAGGCCACTTACAGATCCAACATTCCATAAATCTATGACACATGTCACAAATTAGTGATCCATGAACCCTTATCCAGGCCATGGATATATTTTCTTTGTTATGTTAAAAGTTATTGAACTCTTAACCAACTTTATACACTTCCTGAAAGTGTTTTTACCAAGGAGCAAGGACATTGTAAAATCAGATGATTTTGCAGAAATAGTCAGGTGTCCACGCTCTCTACAAAAATAAGACCTGGCTTAGTAATTACAAGATTCACATTAACTTTGATTTCTAATCTTTCAGGAGAAAAAAGAACATATGTGGTCATTTTCTCATCTGTTTATTATTT
The DNA here is from genome assembly GCA_004363535.1 of Dasyprocta punctata. Classification (NCBI taxonomy): domain Eukaryota; kingdom Metazoa; phylum Chordata; class Mammalia; order Rodentia; family Dasyproctidae; genus Dasyprocta; species Dasyprocta punctata. The sequence goes on along the minus strand of RJWM01017195.1, from coordinate 33,687 downwards.
GTAATGTAATAGCAGGTAGTATGATAAGTACTGTGCGGAAAATATAAAGCCAGATGAGAGGTCAGAAATTCTGAAGTGGTAAGGTCGCGAGACTCTGCAAGGCCTACAGTCTTACAGAAAGTGAACAGAAAAAGCCTCATTGAAAACGGGACCACATTGTCACAGGACTATAATGAACTGGAGCCTTGCAGTGGCTTCTCCTTTAGACAGAGTATGTGGATGAAAGGTTGAGGGTACTAATGTCCTCAGTAAAGCAAGTGCAGTGTAAATAGACACTGATGTTGGTTGATGTGAATCAAAACAGAATTTAAAACGAAATATTTGTTCTTTAAAAGACAATAAAATGTTTCAGATGATAAAATAAATATCAAAGTCTAGGAGGAGAGGCAAGTAGTGTACACAGCAGTTGTTTGGTTAGGGGCTTGGCACACTTGTACACAGCACTTACTAACCAAGAGCAATTAAACACCCCACTAAAATCAAACTCTTTTTCTATGTAATGGGGTCAGTGCAATTAGCCTGATACCTGTAGCCGTATCCTTGACTTGCCCTTACATCTCAGGCCAGGGCTTTTACATGGTATTAGGGTGTACGCTAATCACAGAAGAACCAACTCTGTTGACCCAAGTACAGCATGAGAGAGATGAGGACAGAAGTAGAATGGAGCCAGCTCTTTTCTCTACTAGTCACTTCTAGGGGGACTTGAAAGATGATTTCTCTGATGCTTGTTTCTCCAATAAGAAATGAGCATTTCAAACATTTTTGATTATGACCTACAGTAAGGTTAAATATTGATATGTGTATATATATATATATAACTTTATATATAACCATATATGAGTATATATAAACATTTCATGGAGCAATAGTCACCATTACTATGTAGAGTGCACACTGTTATTTCCTATTCCGTTCTTTGTTGTTGCTATTTTGGGGGGTTTTGTTTTGTTTTGTTTTGCTTTTTGTTTTTGAGATAGGGTCTCACTATGTAGCCCAGGCTAGCCTCAAACTGATGGCGATTCTCTTGTCTCAGCCTGATCCTGTGCTGGGAGTAAAGGCCTGTGCCACCACGCCCTGCCAGTTGTTGTTGTTGTTGTTGTTTGTAATGCTGGAGACTATCCACTGTGTAGATTTCCTCAGCAGTGGGTTAACAATCTGCAGTTTGAAAAACACTTCCCTAGAACAAGTGTTTCAAAATCTGGTCGCATATCATGATCTGTCAGAGGTTTTGTTAAACAAATGTGTGTGTGTGTGTGTGTGTGTGTGTGTGTGTATGTGTGTGTACGATGCTGGGGATGGAATCCAGGGCCTTACACTTGTGAGTACAAGTGCTTTACCACTGAGCTACACTCTTACTTGCAACACATATTCTTTTGTTCTTTTCCAAGCCTATGGAGTCAGAACTACTTCATGGTACAGCCTCAAGAACTGTTCTTTAACCAAGAACCAGATGTGTACTGACATTAACAAATTATAGGTCTCCTCAACAACAGAAACAAATAATTCCAAAAATAAATATTGTCAAATGCATACTTCATGACAGCACTGTCCCACTCAAATCCTCCCAACAACTCCACATTATAGATGACAAGACTGAGTCTCAGTCAGCTTCAGTGAGTTGCTGAAAGACACACGCAGGGAGGTTAGGGGAGTGGGAAGGCTGTGATCCATGAGGGATCAGTCTGTTCAAGCCCAGTGTTCTACCATAGCTACTCTCCCACACCTCTCCACTCCTCCCAGAACCTCTAGAAGCCTTGAATCTGTCCTGGAATGTTCTATGCCAATCTAAATTCTGGATCATACACCAAAATGGTCTAACCACCAGAGGCAAGGAGCAGACATAAAACGATAACATTTTGCACATATATTGAGTTTTATTGCTTCCAAATCATATGTGTGTCTACCTTCTCCACATGTATACCATTCAGTTATGCTTTGAATCAGAAAGCATAAATGAGAAAACAGATATTTAAAGAGACAAAGCAACTTATCTAACGTCTCCCAGCAAGCTCACAGTCAAGCATAGCACGCTGACTCCCTCTGGCAGACTCTATTGCTGTAGTTGGGCTAGTTTTTTCCACAGCTCCCAGCTCTACTTTAATTTCCAGCCTATAACAAGTCTAGCTCTCTTTAAAGGAGAATAGGAAGAGCTGGCTTGCTGTCCACCTCTCATTCCATAGAATTTACCATCAAGTGCAGAAATGAACATGCTCTCCATACACACTGTCTGAAGGACAGGTTGCCCCGACCTCCACAAGAATGTGCTGAGGACTTGCTACATTTCTATTTTTGCCATGCAGCTTGCAAAAAGCTCTGTTCTGTGCTTCAAAGAAAAATAATGGATTTCATGATGAAACGGAAATGTGCCATCCCTCCCATAGAGGCTAAATGCCACCAACCACTAGCAAAATAGCCTTTGAAAGTCTCTGCCCAGCAAAATGTTGCAAGCCCATGAAAAACCAAGATGTTAGAGTCACCCAATCTTTGTGACTGGCAGAAAGGGGCTGGAGGGATGAATGACCTCCATTTAGCCTCTTCAGATGAGCCCCTCCCTCTGTTGAGAACATCCTCTCTGCTTCTGCCACAGAGAGGGGTGTTGTTAGCGTGTGTATATGACTATAGCACAAATGACTATTTATCAAACACTGTATTGATTCTAATATTTTTCTTCACCCATTCTTCTTTACAATGCAGATCTTTTTGTTTCTCCCATTAACAGCAAACATCTCGCTCACACAACACACACACACACACACACACACAATTTGGTGAAAATAAAGGCAAGATTCTTTTGTCTTGCTCTCAGTCAACTGATCTTTAAAATTAATAACAAGGTCCGGGCTTGCCGTGCGCTCCAGAGCCTCTGAACTCCTTGCAGCTAGACACAACGTTCGGGTTGCCACACTCTGGCGTGTGCTCCATCTAGCTGCCTGGGTCCCTGAGGATCCGACCCCATCCAGTAAGGCAGAGGGTCCAGCAACACACTCTGGGAGTGCACCCTCACTAGCTGCACAGAGGATCAAGCTCTACCCAGTCCAGCATCTCAGTGCAATTCATCAGGGGAATGCCTGGCCAGCCTCTCAGGACACAGAGGTACTGAGCCCAACCCAGCCCAGAGCCCCAGAGCTGCTCCTCAGGGAGTGGCCAGTGTAGCTGCAGGGCCTTAGAGAACTTGAGCTCTGCCCACCAGACCACAAGGCGCAAGCTCCATTTTTCAGGGGTGTGGCTGCACCGCAGGTCCTAGAGGTTGTGAACTCCCCCAACCAGGAGCAAGGTCCCAGTACTATATACCTGGGACTTGCCCAGGCTTGCCCCATGCTCCAGAGGCTCTGAACTCCTTGCACAAGGTCCATGTGGTGCCACATTCCAGGGTGCACTCTGCCTAGCTGCCTGGGTCCTGGAGGTTCTGACCCCCAGCCAGTAAGGTGGAGGGTCCAGGAACACACTCCAGGAGTGTGCCCTCACTAGATGCACAGAGGATCAAGCTCTACCCAGTCCAGGATCTCAGCACTATCCATCAGGAGAATACCTGAACAGTCTCCTAGGACACAGAAGTACTGAGCCCAGACCAGCCCAGAGCACCAGAGTTGCTCCTCAGGGAGTGACCAGCATAGATGCAGGGCCTTAGAGAACTTGAGCTCTGCCCATCAGAGCACAAGGCACGAGCTCCATTGTTCAGGGGTGCGGACATGTGGCAGGTCCTAGAGGTTGCAAACCCACCCAAACAGGAGCAAGGCCTTGGCACCATACACCTGGGACTCGCCCAGGCTTGCCCCATGCTCCAGAGGCTCTGAACTCCTTGCAACCAGACACAAGGTCCTGGTAGTGCCACACTCCAGGGTGTTCTCTGTCTAACCACCTGGATCCTAGAGGTTCCAAACTCCACCCAGACATGCTGAAGGTCCAGTGACACACCCCAGGGCTGCATCTCTGCTAGTCACCTGGGTCATGGGGGGATCTGAACACTACACAGCCAGGTTCTAGGGCCCGGCAACAAACTCCAGGGGTGTGACCCTGCTAGTTACATGGAAGATACAAACTTTGTCCAGCCTAGTGTGCCAGAACAACCCAAAAAAGTACATCAGGGAAACAGGCAGCCAGCCTCACAGACCACAGAACACAAGGGTCCAGCATCATACTCTGGGGGTGTGTCCCAGTTAGCCACGGGGATATTGGAGGATTGAAGCTCTACCCAGCACAGTGATCCAGTGCAATCCATTGGGAGGATGCCTGCTGAGCCAAACAGGTCCCAGAAGAAAATGACAAAATGAAAGAGCAAGAGGCAGTCTCAATCTCCCAGCCCACTGAGAACAAACCCAAGAGACACTGAAATGGAAGACACTGGGAGTCATACGACTGAACTTTCTGAAATGATAGCAAATGAAGTAAAGAAACAACTCCATGAAGCTATAGAGAAACTCGTCAGAAATAATCTCTCAGCTAAAAGATGAAATGACAATCATTATGAAAGAAATGCTGTGTATATCTAAAGAAGATCAAGATAAAAAAATAGAACAACATGAGAAAATGATGGAAACTTTGAATGAACAATATAAGACACAAATAGAATGCATGAAACAGATTCAAAGGGAAATTCAGAAAATAAAAATTCCATGGAAAGTTCACAAAACCACTTGAATGAAGCTGAAGATAGAATGTCAGACCTTGAAGAAAGCATGGAAACTTATGATCATGAAAGAAAAGATCTCTTAAAATTAACAAGGAACCACGAAACAATTCAATAGCTGCAAGATGATGCCAAGAAAAATAACATAAGATTAATAGGCATAAATGAAAAAGCAGGGGTCAATACTAATGACCTGCAAAGACTATTTGCAGAAACAATGGCAGAAAATTTTCCAAACGTAGGACGGGAATCTGATATACAAGTAAGAGAGGCATACAGAACCCCAATTAACCATAGCCAAAGTAAATCTTCACCCAGACATGGAATAATTAGGGTATCAGAAATACAGCACAGGAACAAAACACTAAAAGATGTCACAGAAAAGAAGCAGATCACCTATAAAGGAAAGCATATCAGAATCATGGCAGACTTCTCAACACAAACCTTTAAGTCAAGAAGAGCTTAGAGTGAAGTATTTCAAATCCTGGAAGAAAACAACTTTCAACCCAGATTGATGTATCCTGCAAAACTATCTTTAAAAATTGATGGAGAAATAAGATACTTCCATGACAAAGAACAACTGAAGAAATTTATGGCCACCAAATCAACACTACAAAGAGTACTTAAAGACACTCTAGAAAGAGAAAAAGATAGCTACAATCTTAAGAACAACAATAAAAAGAAACCACTAAGCAGGGCAAATAATTAAACAGAAAATGTAGAAAACCAACAAGAGGCAGATATCATGACAGGGATGAGCCAGTACATATCAGTTATATCAATCAATGTAAATGGTCTCAGCTCACCAATAAAAAGAAACAGACTGGAAAAGTGGCTTCAGAAAAAAAATCAAGCAATATGCTGTGTACAAGAAACATTTTTCACTGAAAAGGAAATTCACAGACTAGAAATCAAAGACTGGAAAACAATACTCCATGCAACAGGAACCCAGAAAAAAGCAGGGATAGTTATTATGCTTGCAGACAATACAAACTTCAAACCGAAAATGATCAAAAGAGATAAAGAAGGTCACTACATACTTGTTAGGGGAAAACTTCAAGAGGAAGAGATTACAATCATAAATATATATGCACTGAATATGGGAGCACCCAACTATGTAAGCCAATTCTTAAAAGACATGAAAAACCAAATAAACAATAATACAGTTGTAGCAGTGGACCTTAACACCCCATCGTCACTGAGAGACAGATCAACCAAACAAAAAACCAGCACAGAAATAGTAGAACTGAATCAAACGTATAAACAAATGGATCTAGTAGATGCGTACCGAGTGCTCCACCCATCAACATCAGAATACACATTCTTCTCAGCTTCACATGGGTCACTCTCTAAAATAGATCATATACTGGTCCACAAAACATGCTTAAGTAAATGCAAAGGAACTGAAATAATTCCATGCATATTTTCTGACCATAGCACAGTAAAATTGGAAATGAATGAAAAAAACCCACAAGAACCCCATAAACACATGGAAATTAAATAATACTCTCCTAAACCATCAATGGGTCACAGAAGAAATTAAAGAAGTTAAACAATATCTACAATAGAATGAAAATGCAAATACAAATTACCGGAACCTGTGGGATACAATGAAAGCAGTCCTCAGACAGAAATTTATAGCATTAAACTCCCACATCAGGAAAATGCAAAGAACACACATAAACAACCTAATGATGCACCTCAACCTTGTAGAAAAAGAAGAGCAAGTCAAGTCCAAAGTACAAAGAAGGGAGGAAATTATCAAGATCAGAGCAGAAAGCAATGCAATTGAAACTAAGAAAACCATACAAAGAAATAATGAATCCAAGAGTTGGTTTTTTGAAAGAGTAAAAAAAAATCATAAACCCCTAGCCAACTTTATCAATAAGAGGAAAGAAAAAAAGATTCATGCAATAAGAAATGAAAAGGGTGAAATTACTACAGACCCGGTGGAAATACAGAAGAGCATCAACACCTACTTCGAAAACCTTTATTCACATAGATTCAATAACACAGAAGAAATGGACAGATTCCTAGAAACCTAGGAATTAATAAATCTGAAGTAAGAAGATGTTAAACTGCTGAATAACCCAATTTTAGCTAATGAAATTGAAAATGAAATTAGAACCTTACCAACAAAGAAAAGCCCAGGTCCTGACGGGTTCACTGCTGAATTCCACAAGAAATTTAGGGAAGACTTAATGCCAACACTCCCCAAACTCGTCAATGAAATTGAAAGGGAAGTAAGTCTCCCTAACTCATTCCTGGAAGCAAGTATTACGCTAATACCAAAACCAGAGAAAGACCCAACCAAAAAAGAAAATTACAGGCCAATCTCCCTATTGAACATAGATACAAAAATCCTCAATAGAATACTGGCAAATAGAATACAGAAAGTTATCAGGAAGATTGTACACCATGATCAAGTAGGATTCATCCCAGGAATGCAGAGATGGTTCAACATATGCAAATCAATAAATATAATATACCATATCAACAAGGCCAAGGACAAGAACCACATGATCATCTCAATAGATGCAGAAAAAGCTTTTGACAAAATCCAACACCCATTCATGATAAAAACCCTACAGAAAATCAGAATAGATGGTCTCTCCCTCAACCTGATAAAAGCCATATATCATAAACCAACAGCCAACACCTTACTAAATGGACAAAAACTGAAAAGTTTCAACCTAAAATCAGGAACAAGAAAAGGATGTCCATTATCACCACTCTTATTCAATATAGTTCTGGAAATATTAGACAGAGCAATTAGACAAGAGAAAGAAATAAAGGGAATAAGGTTAGGAAAGGAAGAAGTGAAATTATCATTATTTGCAGATGATATGATACTCTACATAGAAGACCCCCAAAAATCCATTAGAAGACTTTTAGAAGTAATAACTAAATTTAGTAATGTAGCTGGATACAAGGTGAACACTCAAAAATCAATAGCATTCCGGTACACAAACAACAAAGTCACTGAGAGAGAAATAAGGGAAACCACACCCTTCACTGTAACATCCAAAAAATGAAATACTTAGGAATCAATCTAACAAAGGAAGTAAAAGATCTCTACAGTGAAAATTACATTACTCTGAAGAAGGAAATCAAAGAAGATTTCAGAAAATGGAAAGGTATTCCCTGTCCATGGATAGGAAGAATAAACATCATGAAAATGGCCATTCTCCCAAAATTGTTATACAGATTTAATGCAATCCCAATCAAAATATCACTTGACTACCTCACAGAGCTGGAGAAAGCATTCCTGAAATTCATTAGGTACCAGACGAGACCTAGAACAGCAAAGGCAATTCTGGGCAACAAAGGTAAGGTAGGAGGCATCACAATCCCCGACGTTAAACTATATTACAAAGCCACTGTCATAAAATCAGCATTTTACTGGGATCAAAACAGACCTGAAGATCAATGGAATAGATTAGAAGATACAGCCACAACTACAAACACACTTAGCCACCTCATCTTTGATAAAGGGGCCAAACATGTACATTGGAAGAAAGATAGCCTCTTTAACAAATGGTGCTGGAAAAACTGGCTTTCTATATGCCATAAACTAAAACTAGATCCATGCTTATCACCATACACTAAAATAAAGTCAAAATGGATCAAAGATCTAAATACTAAAACAGATACTAAATTTGTTGGAAGACATAGTAGGTAAAAATTTTGATGACATAGGAGTAGGCAGAGAATTCATGAACATAAATCAAATTGCATGGGAAACACTTCCCAGAATCAACAACTGGGATCTCATCTTACTATAAAGTTTTTGCATGTCAAAGGAAATCTCCAACAGAGTGAAAAGAAAACCCACAAACTGGGAAACTATCTTAGCCAATTGTCCATCAGACAAAGGACTTCTATCTAAAACATATAAAGAATTAAAAGATATCACGCCCCTAAAATCCAAAGACCCAATCCAAAAATGGGCATCTGAGATGAATGCACACTTGTCAGAGGAAGAAATGCAAATGGAAAAAAAATATATGAAAAAATGTTCAACATCAATGATCGTTCAGGAAATGCAAATTAAAACAACACTGAGATTCCATCTCACCCCAGAAAGAATGGCCAAGATTAAAATATTAACCAACAACAATTGCTGGAGGGGCTGTGGGGAAAAAGGAACTCTTCTCCACTGTTGGTGGGAGTGTAGACTGGTGCAACCACTGTGGAAATCAGTGTGGAGATTCCTCAAGAAGCTAAGATTAGAGATCCCATTTGACCCAGCTATTTAGCTTCTGGGCATTTTCCCAGATGAATTGAAAACATCAGACCACAGTGATATTTGTGTATAGTGACCCAATTTGTAATAGCCAGATCTTGGAAACAACCCAAGTGCCCATCAATCAACGAATGGATAAAAAAGATGTGGTATTTTTATACAATGGAGTACTACTGTTATCAAGAAAGATTGCATTGAGACTTTTGTAAGTAAATGGACAGGACTTGAGACCATACTCATAAGTGAGGTAAATCAAACCCACATGTGTAAATACCATATTGTCTCCCTAGTGTAAGAAACTGAAAAGGTATATATGATCCGAAATCTACTATAAATACTGTGTAAGGGTAAAAAAAAACTGCTCAAAGAGCAAAAGTAATTGGGAAAGCGAAAAGGAGGGAAGATGAAATGGAAAAGGAAAAAGACATAAATCTGTATATGTGTTTATGTAAGATAACTAAAATGACTATACTACTGCATGTGTTAGTTACTGAGAAAAATCGGTTAATACTCATATGATTGAATCAATTTTACATGTCTACGTTAATGTAAGCAACCATGTTGAAGGTAACGATATGCAATATTGCAACCATTGTCAAGTTCCTGTCATCTTGTTTTGCAAACCTATAATGTTACTATTGTGGATTTGCCATTGTCATTTGTTTGTCTCTTTTGCTTTTTGTCTTTCTTATATGTGTCTTTCTTCTCTTAAATAAAAAAATAAATAAAAAATAAACAAAATAAAATTAATAGCAAAATAGGTCCTTCCCACATGGTCTGTTAAGGCCTTTTTCTGGTTCTAGGGTTCTAGTAAAATATGTGAGGAAAGCCCCCAAGCATTGCCCATGAATTTGTGATTCAGTTGCTGAGCAAGGAAGAGTAAACTGACTTCAAATTGTGTTTTAAATAGTTTTCTTTTGTTAAAGGGAGTGAAAAAGTAGGATAAAGAAAAAAAAATCTATTTTGCCCATGAGGAGACTGGACATAGCACTGTAGAGTTTTGCTGCTTCCAAAGTATATGTCAAGAAAACAAAAACAAAAACAAAAAGCATACTGGGATTTAAAATCCTAATGATGAGGAATACACTGCTTTTTTCCCTTCTTGTTTTATTTTTCATTCTCCTTTTAGGTGAGTCATGGCTTTAAAACCTGCCTAGTCAGTTGCCTTTATACCACATGCCACGTGAAGATAGTGGGTGCATTTCAGCTCTGTAATAGCTGAAGTTTCAACCCCATACTGTTTCAGGCTAATGCCATTTTCACCTCAGTTGAAGCATTCTATTTGAGGTCAGAAAACTTCAAAGAAGTGTTGAATTTGCTTCAAGCCTGCAACTTCCTTTTAGTTTGGAGAGCCTGGCTTTGAATGGGTTTATAGATTTCAATATCATAAACACAAAATATCTCAGCTCTTTAATTTCTGTTGTTAATCACCAAAGTAGCTCCTTCCCTGTGGGGATGTTAACTAGATCTGTACTCACTGATGCTTGCCAACATAGAACATATCCTTTTCCTACCTGCTTCCCAGGGCTATCTTTAAGACATGAAACTGCTTGGGAAAGGAGGGGGATGCTTCTAGGGCATTCTGCAAAGGAAACCAGAGAAAATGAAGATCACTCTCACTCTTCTGCAATACAGAGGAAGGAGTCACATCAAACAACCTGTGTCTGAATCTAAGTCACTGAATCTCCTGGGTCTCTGCTTGTTCATTGTCAAATGGGAATAGTAGTAGGGGATAGCTTGTAAGGTTACTGTGGTGAACAAATGAGTAAAGAGCCTACAGCCATGACAGCATGCACTACTCTCACAACTGCTGGTGATGCTGATTATTATTCTGCTTGGCTAAACCAGTCTTTCAGGTTTCTGATGCTTCACTGCGTGCATTTTCTGGCCATCTTATTCCACCAGAGGATCTGAAAGTACACTGTAAATGGAACTGAGGTAACATACATTTTAAAGCCTAAGGAGCATAGGGTGTAAACATGGCCTATTTTCTTGTGAATTTATTTATTCACTCTGTAAATATTTACTGGCTCCTCATTACACAGAAGGCACTGTGCTAGGTGATGAAAATGTAAGATGAACAAGACAAAGTTCTTGCTTAATGGAGTTCACACTCTACAAGTGGGGAGGTGGAAGAGGGAGGATACAAACAAGAAATATGATACATGAGACACAAATGAGCCTAGTGAATGTGAAAAACAGAAAAAGTGGTTAAGGTTGGAGGTGCAGCACAAGAAAGAAGGTAAAATTAGATGAAGCTGCAGAGAAAAGCAGATCATTGAAGCCCTGAAGGCCAGGTAAGGAGTTTTGTTCTTTATCCTCAGAATATTGAGAGATAAATGGCAGGTTTGAAGCAAAGAATCAAAACGCTGTAATGTTTGTTACAGTTCTTGCTGACTGTTGTATGGAGTTGAAATTTTGGAGAGCAAAACTCTTGTAATTTTATGCAAAAAAGACACCCACTCCTCAAATTAAAAACAACAAAAATAGGCATGTCAGGCAGCGTTCCCATTGCTGGAATATAATATCTGACACCCACAAGTTAAAGGAGAGGTTTAATTTGGCTCATGATTTCAAAGGAATTCCATCCATAGATAGCAAGCTTCAAGGTAGAAACATCATGGAGGAAGGGCATAGTGGAGCAAAAATGCAGTTTAGACGTAGAGCAGGGGAAACAATGCCTAAGCAAAAGAGGCCAGGGACCAGACATAGACCCGAAGTCATGCCTCCATGACTCACTCAGACACACATAAAAGTGTGCTCCACCAATCCCAAGAGATCCCAAAGCAAATCAAATTGCAACTTCCCCGCTTAACTGCCACATTAGGTTAGTCTTTTATGGTACAACCTAATCAAATTTATGCCCTGCCCAAAAGAGTTCATAAGAAGTATGTTGGATAGCAGCCCGGGCTATGTGCACCCACATTCTTCTCACTTGTACATGTCTTGTCACTGAACCTATATACCATCAGCATCATTTCCTTCCCAGATGAACTCATTCTGGGTGGGAGGGATGGAACTTCAATCTGTGAGAGCAATGGTCAGTGTTAGAAATAAGGAAATTTAGAAGACACCCAGGGCCTGGGCAGGACAAAGTCCACTTGTGTGTGCCACTAAGTGTGTGCATTTATGTGTGTATATGTAAGTTTATATGGTTTCCTATGTCTGTGGAAGACCATGTGCACAGTTACAGTTTTACAGAGGAACAAGCTCTCTTACATTGCTCTCAAACGTACAGCCAAGAAGCCCAAAATGTTGGCACCCATCTGCACATGCTTATGTAAGTTAGTGTATATCATAAACCCATAGCTACAGTGTCTTAGTGTAGTATATATCCTGAACATCCATATACAGCAACCATCACAGCATGTGTGGAAGCAAGTGTGGCTGTTGCAGTGGCCTGTGAAAGAGATGGTGGTGACGGCGGCTGATACTAAATTACAGCTGAGAAGGTAGTGATAAGTGTTCAAAATGAGAATGCATTTTGAAGGTAGATCAATAGGATTTGCTGGTGGCTAGGATATAATGTGGAAGGGAACAAGAGAAACTCAGGACAGTGACTAAGAATTTGACCTAAGCAACCAAGTGAAACTTAGTACTATTTACTGGAACATATTTGTAGGGAAAATATCACAAGTCTTGCTATGGACAGTTTCCTTCAAATCCAACCACAGATTGCCTTGCATGCTGCACATGGAACTACAGGATTTAATGCTTGCCTTGCTGGATTTTGGTCTTGCCTTGGTTCCATACCTTTGTTTCCCCATTTGTAACATTTGGAATGGAAATATCTATCTTGTGCCACTGAATGTTTGACAAAAGTGTTTAAATTTCATTTCATTGGTATAGGGCCTCACAGCTAAGAGTTTGCCTTAAAACTCAGAGAAGATTTGGGACTTGAACTTTTCAGAAATGCTGAAACTGTTAGGACTTTGGCAACTCTTAGAGATGAGAATGCCTTTTATGTAAAAGAATGTACATGAGTCTTTGGGAGGCTAGTGGTGGATGTTATGGTTTGTGTCTAGATGTCTCCCCAAAGACTCTTGGAGTCATGGGGACAGGCTTTTTGGAGATTGCTGAATCTACAGTTTGTGATTGATTCATGCTCCAATGCTGGGATTAACGGTATGAGTGCTACACCTGCCCTAGGGTGAGTAGCCTGCATACAATTTAAGGGACAGAAAGAGGCTTGTCCTCTCTCTCCTCTCTCTGCTTGTTGCTTTAGCTATCTTCTGCCGCTGTGAACTGTCATGTGCCACCCTGCCTTGGAACCAGCCAATTATGGACTGAAACCTCTACAAACTGTGAGGTGAATAAACCTTTCCTCCTTTAACCTTGGGTGTTGGGTATTTTGTCTTACCAATGAGATAAGTAGCTGATACACACTTTTTTCTGAGCCATTTGAAAGTAAGAAGGAGATCCTATCCCTTTATCCATAACAACTTCAAAATCTAGAAGGTCATGTTTTTCATAGCCACAAGGCAATTATCACTAACAGAAAGCCGATATTCATGTGAAATTTTTATTTAATATAAATAACTCCTTCATATTTCACTAATTATTCCAATAACATCCTTTAGAACAAAAGAACAAAAATTACTGAGTATAGAATTCAAGCATGGTTCAATCTTTGAGTTTAGTTTCCATGTTGCTTTAGTCCACTTTAATAGAAGCATAACACAAATTTTGTCATAAAAGCACAGAAACATGGGTATGCTAGACACACATTTATTTTTTAGAATATTTCTATTGATGAATTATTAATTTTAATTTTATGAGTTTTATTATATCAAAATGAGTACTGACTAGGAACAATATCACAAAAATAAAGTACTGAATTTTTAATATTTATTATGTGTTTAACAAAGCATCAAATTTTCAACATCAACTGTATCCTGGTGTAAAAGTCTAAAAAAGAACAACACAAATAAACTGTTATATGAACTACAATGAAAATACCAATAGGATTTTACAAAAACATCTTTATTTCAATTATCACACTTAAAATAATCTGTACACATGACAATAGCACATTCCATATACACATATCATTTACACTGACAGCACATGTGGTTTGCTTTTCTGGTCTTTTTGAAGGGCATACTTGACATCTCAGTGGTCTTTCTGTTTTGTCAAGAGGTTCTTATTATATTATACAGTGTGTAATTAGCAGGAACATAAAATACTAATAAAATAAAGTATTAAATTCTTACTATATATTATGTACTTAGAATAGACATCAACATTTTTTGCTTCAGCTGTGTACTTGCTTACAAAAATTAAAACACAACATCAGAAATAAATTACTATATGAACTACAATGAAAATATCAATATTTGAAAAAAAAGAATGAAAATACCAACAAACTCTACCACAGAAATAAGCTGTTTCAACTGTCACAACCAAGGCAATCTTCACACATGACAAATGCATGTTCCATGCACGTCTTGCTTACAAAGAGACCACATGTGCTTAGCTTTCCCTTCCTATGTAGCAATCTGGTCACCTCTCTTCTCATCCTGTTTTGTCAGAAGCTTCCTACTATATTGGACAACAATGCATTTAGCAGGAAAATACGATATCAATAAAATAAAATACCAAATATATAATGAGTACTTAGAATAGACATCAACATTTTCAAATCAGCTGCTTACTTGCTTACAAAACCTAAAAGACAACATAAAAACTAAAAACCCATCTGAACTACAATGTAAACACAAAATTTACCCACTGAAATAAGCTTTGCTTCAATTGTTACACTCAAAGTAGTCTTCACACATGACAATTGCATGTTCCATACACAAATATCACTTACACTGATGGCACGTATGTTTTGATTTCCTGTCCTTTTTTTTGTAGGGCAGAGTTGACATCTTTTTTGTTTTCCTGTTGCCATAGTAGGTCTTTGTGCTGCTGCACCTGCCTGTTCACCTGTCAGCTGACTAGTGTGCTCCACAATATTTTTGCATAGTTTCTTTGGCAGACACTTTTTGTTTTTCCTCTGCTGTAAATGATCTCTTGTGAGCTTCAGTCTAAGTCCTCTAAGAAAATTTCTCTGTGATATTTTGAAATTGATATTTTCTTTGTAAATTATTAAACCTATGCCATATATGTTTAGGATCAAATAAAACACAAACTTTGACCAGTGCTTTGTGTTTCAAGTGACATCATAATTGCTGCATAACTCATCAACATCTATTCCACCTTTGGTTTTGATGTAGAAAGTTTCCAACCCAGGCTTCCATTTTGTCAAAGTTTCCCTATCAATATCTCCATCATGGTGAAATGCTAACATCAGCAATACCTCTCTCTCTCTCTCTCTCTCTCTCTCTCTCTCTCTCTCTCTGTCTCTCTCTCTGCAACGTATGAGGACAGTGTTACACCTTTCTGAAACCCAAAGATTGTTCCATACAATTCTGTGTTTTGAAATTGCAACATTTCATTTGGAATTTCTGCTTTATTCCTGGGTACACTTCCTGTGCTGGTCAACTTGTGCTCTGTTAGCAAATGTAACATCAGTTGGAAACTGGTAAAACAATTGCCAAATGTCACATTCTAATTAGTTTGGGAGATGAGAGGAGTAAGTCTTTTCGGGACATCATTCAGTTTATTACTATACAAATAACAATTCAATGGCTGAGTTCCAGGATAAATGTCTAAATTGAAAGCATAATAATTCATTGCATCTACGAGGGCATAATTTTTATGCTATATTTTATCCCACCACTTTTCAATAACTCTTTTACATTCCTGCAATCCCATGATAGATCCCTGCTAAGTACAGCAGACCTATGAATGCTTTCAGTTCAGTTAGTGAGGTGTTACAATAAGTACATTTTTGAATATGGCTATTGGTGCATAGCAAAAGTTTTAGTTGCATTTTAGCCTTTGTGTATTTCACAGCATTTTGTAGCATTTTGTCTGTTACAATTTCCAACACTGAATGGCAGTGCTGGGACTCTGTCTAATACCTTTCACCCTTGTCAAGACTCTTACTATATTTTCAGACCTGGTTCTAACAATGAATCATTCCATTTGGTTGTGTGGTCATTTTGCAACATTTAAACTGGTCAAATATGTACTCATATTGATGTTTTCTTCATCATCTGAATCAAGGAGTTTTGCAATACCTGCATTATCTGTATCAGTCAATTCTTGCTCCCTTTCACTGTCACTAGAACTTTGGCTCACATGAGCAACATCAAAGTTGGTCATCATCATCAAATACCCATACCACTCTTCTGTTATGAAAGTATGTATTTTACCATAATGCATTACCTTCATCATCCAGGCATGAGTAATCTTATGATTCACTTTTGACCACCTCCAAAACTTGCAAATCTGGTTTATCCTGTGCCATTGTACTGAATTCGAATACTTCTACCAAAAAAATCAAAAGAAAACTTTTTTAAAACAAATCCTGAAGTGATGTGTGGTGTGAACCTATCGGACCTTCTGTGATGCTTGGGTAAATATATTCAACACCAGTTAGATGGAGCATAAAGTTGGGAAAATTTTCATTTTGCCACTTTTGCACATGTGCACACACATTGCTGTTCATCATACCAAATGGGTAAACACATAGATTGCTTCTTGTGTCCCTCAGGAAAAAGCATTCAGATGCATAGCTGGCTACTATTATGCTAAAGTACAAATTTACAGTAGAAAAGTAAAGGATGGGTCTGCTGGACCCAATGTTATGTTCCTAAAATTGGCAACGAATTCTTACTTTTCTTTGTCTTTCATGAATGACCTTGATATTTTTTTTTTTTTTTTTTTTTTGCGGCACCAGGGATTGAACTCACAACCTCGTGCCTGGCAGACAGGCACTTAAGTCACTGAGCCAAACTCCCGGCCCTTGACCTTGATATTTTTGAAAATATGCTGGCCTCTGACTTTCCTTATATTTCACATCACGGTGGACATGAAAGAAGAAAATTTCCTGATTTCCCAAATTCAGAGTTACAGAGTTCAAAAAGAGTCCATATTTAGAGCTACTCCACTGGATCCCAAACTGTTGTCATGTACCTCTGAAACCTTTGGTAGTACCATTTACCCAAATTTAAGGTTTAATTATTTTATTTTTTAAATGCAATTGCAGTATCTAGCAGAATTCTAAATATGACCCCAAATAACCCTTGCTCTTGTATAATACCCTCCTCATTGTGTGTGGATGGAACCAACCAATATGATGCTCAGAAATTACTCCAGTGATTATTTTGCATTATGTAGTGATATGAAGATAGTCTGGGTGGAGTTAATCTCATCACATCTCACTTCATGAATTCTTTAATAACAGAGCTTTCTCTTGCTATTAAGCAGAAGAGGAAGCCAGAGAGATTTATGACAAGAAAGAATATGACATGTCAGATTGCCAGGGTAATGGTTCTAAGGGTGAAAATGGTTACATAAGAAAGAATGTAGGAAACCAGGGTGATGTCTCACACCTCTAATCCCAGCACTCTGAGAGGTTGAGTCAGAAAGATTAAAAGTTTGAACCCAGACTGAGTAATTTATCAATATGATAAGGCCCTGTCTCAAAATATTATTTTTTTTATTTTGAAGAGATTAAAACCAAGAAAAATAAAACAGAGTAAAGCCAATCAAAACAAACCAGTGTGACACAGGACTTCAAAACAATACGAAATAAAAAATGATAAATATAATGCCTCCTGTTGTCTTCAAAATAGCTGCAGATATCTCCAGACATAGTAAATGTCAAATACAATAGAACCAATTAAAACAAAACAGTGAATGCAATAAAGGACTTCAAAACAAGGCAATAGTAAATCCTAAATGGCTACCATAATATATCTTGCTATCTTTGAAATAGCTGCCCATGCCATTGGATATAATAAAAACAAACAAAACTAAACAATAAAACCCAACCCAACAAAACAATGAAAATGATATGTGATTTCAAAACAAGATAATAGGGAATTAACAATGGCTACCACCTTCAGAAGGAGATTCCCCATAGATGACACACTGCATACTGTTATCCTCTGAATAGATGATCAGACCACCAGCACTAGTCCTGTAAAGTCAGTGAAACACCAAACACCACAAGCACTGAATTGCATTTCACCTCAATAGTTATCATTGGAGCTATCATGTCTCTCCAGATCAGATAGTTGCTTATGGGGCAGGAGGGGTGTCCTCTTCTTTTTACCCAACCCATGCACCGGAAGGGGTTGAGATAGGACTGTCCCCCTGGTGGCAGCGACCCACACATGGTGCTGGTTCACAGGGAGTACTTGCTTCTTGGTGACTTCTTGTTCTCTTCTCCTGCAGTCTGTGAATGGTGCTGACTCAGGGGAAAAGGTTAGGGTCTGGCTGTCACCCTGGTGGTGGCAGACTGCACATGGTGCTGGTTGGAAGGGAGGGCTTGCTTCTTGTTGATTTCTTGTTCTCTTCCCTTGCAGTCTGCAAATGGCCTCAAAACAAGTTTTTTAAAAACAGTTGGGGATGTTGCTCATTGGGAATTGGTTGCAATTCCCAGTACCAGTACCACCAAAGAAGAAGGAGGAGGGCCAGGAAGAGGAAGAAGAAGAAGAAGAAGAGGAAATGCAGGTGGCCTCTAGGAGCAGAGAGAAACTGATGCTGGACAACCAGGAAAGAAATAAAGCCTTCAGATTTACAAATTCAAGGGATTGAATTCTGTATACATCTTAGTACGTCTGAAATAGATTAATTCACAGAACTTCAACATAAGAGCCCAGACCAACTGTCACCATGAAGAGAAAACACTGTCAAGTATTTCAGGTCTTTTGACCTAGACAACAGACTGAAAATGAAAATATAAAATAGCAGGATTTGTGAAGCACAAGTAAAGTAGTGCTGAGAGGGAAATTTACAGCATTAAATGCATAGATTAGCAAGCAAGAAAAGTTTCAAATCAATAATCAAGCTTCTATCTCAAGAAGCTAGATAAAGAAGAGAAAATTAAACTCAAAAGGAAGAAGGATGAACTTAATAAAGACATGAGGAAAAGAATCGGTGAAGTTGAAAATTGAAAGAAAGCAAGAAAGAAAATTAATAAAACAAAAAGCCTATTTTTTGAAAAGATCAAGAAAATTGATAAAACTCAACTGGCATGGCTGACAATGAAAAAGAGAAAAGAAAGAAATTAAAAACATCTGAACAAAATATATCACTGTGGGTCCCCCTCCCCAGCTATCATAAGGGTATTAAGAGAGTAGTACAAATAATGCTACCCACATTAATTTGACAGTGTAGATGAGATGGACCATTCCTTGAAAATTATAAAATCACTCAGTATAAAACATAACAAAGTTCTGTCAGTATGAAACAGATAACAAATAGATTTAAAACTTTTGAGGAAATTAAATTTGCAATTTAACAGAAACATCTCCAGGACCAGAAGTTTTCACTGGAGAATTCTATCAAGTATTTAAATAAGAATCTACAGCAATTTTCTGCAATATCTTTTTTTTTATTTAAGAGAAAAAGAAAAAAAAGACATATATAACAAAGACAAAAAGCAAAAGAGACAAACAAATGACTAGAGTAAATACACAACAGTAACATTACAGGTTTACAAAACAGGATAAAAATTTGACAATGGTTGCAATATTGTGTATTGTTATCTTCAAAATGGTTGTTTATATTAATAGATATAGACATGTAAAATTGATCTAATCATATGAGTATTAATTATTCTTTATCAATAATGAATACATTCAGCAGTGTGCTCGTTTTAGTTATCTTACATATACATGTATACAGATTTATATCTTTTCCTTTTCCCTTCCCTCTTTCCCCCAGTATCTTCTAGAAAATGGAAAAGAACATTTTCCAATTCATTTTAGGAAACTAGTATTACCCTGACACCAAAACCAGACAATGACAATACAAAGAAGAAAGGAGAAAGGGCAGGAGATAGGGAGGGAAGGAGGGAGGGAGGAAAGAGACCACAAAGTAACATCTTTCATGAATATAGATTCAAAACGTCTTAGCAATGCATTAGCAAATACAACTAAGTATTTGACAAAATCTAACATTCACTCATGATAAAATAAAAACAATTTACCAATAAAAGCCTTGAGTTTATCATTCTTTATAGCTGAGTAGTCCTCCACTGTATAAAAATACCACATCTTTTTTATCCATTTCTCAGTTGATGGGCATTTGGGTTGTTTCCAAGATCTAGCTATTACAAATGTGCAGCTTTTGCATGCCTGTATCTGGTAACCTGAGCAACTATTTTGAAGATAACAATATGTAATATAATAACCAATGTTAAATTCATATCATCTTATTTTGAAATTCTGTATCACTATTTTGTTGTCATCATTTAAATTTTATTGTTTTTTTGTTTGTTTGCTTGATTACTTTCTAAATTTTCTGTGCTTTTTTTCTCTTTAAAATAAAATAAGATAAACACAAAAATAACCCTATCCTCTCAGGAAACTAGGAATAGAGAACTTCCTCAACTTGATAAAAAATTACCAAAAATAAATGAATCTGAAGGCAAAAAAAAATTTTTTTTGATTCCAACAGTATATAAAAAAGGACTATATACTATGTCAAACTGATATTTATTCCATCAATGCACATTTGGTTTAACATCTGAAAATCAATAGAGAAAAATATTTGGCAAAATGTAACACAACTTTGTGATAAAACAGTCAACAAGCTATAAGTGAAATGGAACTTCCTCAACATGGTAAAAATGATCTGCAAAAAACCCACAGCTAATAACATACAGATGATGCTCAGTGTAAGGTGTGGTTATGTCCTGATAATGCATCATAAGTTGAAAATGTCATAACTCAAAAATGCATTTTTCACACCTAACTTACCAAATATCACAGCTTAGCGTATCAGTTGTTTTCCCTCATAATGACATGCCTAACTGGGAGCTGTGGTTCAGCCAGCATCCTGAGAGAGTATCATACCACATACTGCTAGACCAAGAAAAGGTCACAATTTAAAAGTCAAAGTTACAGATTCCACGTTATAAAGTCAAAAATCATAAGGCAAACCTCTGTTTGAAGCCATCTATACTTAATAGTCAAATACTGAAAGCTTTCCCCAAGATCAGGAACAAGCCAAGACTCCTACCTTTGCCATTTCTATTCAATATTGTATTGAAGGTTCTAGCCAGAGCAGTTAGTTATGCACAGAAATGAAATAATTGCCATCCTGATTGGAAAGACAGAAATAAAACCATCTCTAATAGCAGGTAACTTGGCATCCATAAAATCTTGATCAATCTGCTGAAAAATGATTAGGAGAAGCAAGTTCGGCAAGGTTTCAAAATACATGATAATATGCAAAATAATAATTTTATAAGCATGGTACTGCCAAAAAAATAGACCTGAGGATCAATGGAACAGATTAAAAGATACAAATACAACTACAAAGACAGTCACCTCATATTTGACAAAGGGGCTAAACATGTTCACTGGAAGAAAGATAGCCTCTTTAATAAGTGTTGCTGGAAAAATTGGCTTTCCACAGGCTGAAGAATGAAACTAGACCCATGTTTATCACCATGTACTAAACTAAAGTTGAAATTGGTCAAAGATCTAAATATTAAAACAGAAACACTAAATTTACTAGAACACAAGGTAGGTAAAAATCTTGAATACATGGGGTAGGCAAAAAGTTCATGAACAAAAAGCAAACTGCATGGGAAGTACTTCAAAGAATCAACAACTGGAATCTCATTTTATTAAAAAGCTTTTGCGCTTCAAAAGTAATCACCAATAAAGTGAACAGAAAGCCCACAGAATGGGAAAGAATTTTAGCCAACTGTCCCTCAGACAAAGGACGTATATCCAGAACATATAAAGAACTGAAAAACATCAGGCCCCCAAAATTCAAAGACCCAATCCGAAAATGGGCATCTGACATGAACATACACTTCTCAAATGAAGAAATACAATTGGCAAATAAATACATGAAGCAATGCTCGACATCACTGGTCATTCAAGAAATGCAAATTAAAACAACATTGAGATTCCATCTCACTCCAGAAAGAATGACTGCCACCAAGAAATCAACTGAAAACAGATGTTGGCGGGGCAGTGAGGAAAAAGGAACACTTCTCCACTGTTGGTGGAAGTATAGACTGGTGCGACCACTGAGGAAATCAGTATGGAGATTCCTCAAAAAACTAGGATTGGAAATCCCTTTCAACCCAGCTATTCTCCTTCTGGGTGTTTTCCCAGAAAAATGGAAAGCATCATGTCACAGTGATACATGTGCACCATGTTTATAGCAGCACGATTTGTAATGGCTAAATCTTGGAAACAACCCAGATGCCCATCAACCACGGAATGGATAAAAAAGATGTAGTATTTTTATACAATGGAATATTATCTAGCTATAAAAAAGGATAATCTTGAGGCTTTTGTAGGTAAATGGAGGCAACTTGAGACTACACTCATAAGTGAAATAAATCAGACTCACATTTGGAAATATCATACTGTCTCCCAAGTGTAAAAAATAAAAAACAATTTAAAAAAACTGAAAGAGTAATAAGATCTAAAGTGTACAATAGATATTGTATTAAGAAAAGGGAAAGAAAGTGCTCAAAATTAAAAAACAACTGGGATAGGGGAAAGAAGAAATGGAAGAAAGGAAAAGATTATATGTTTGTAGATATACACATATAACTGTATGTATGTATAAGTATGCAAGATAGACAACTATACTACAAAAATTCTGTTAGTTCATCAGAAAAAATAGTTTGTGTTATCATTGTTTGATTGTCTGATCATTTTTTATGCCTAGATTTCATAACTTGAATAAGTACTTCTAAGATAACAGTATATAACATATTGACTAGTATTGATTCCTTACTGTTTTTTTTTTGAAATTCTGTATTACTTCTACCTTTTTTTCTGTTTTGCTTTTTTTTAGAATAAAAAATGATAATTTTATTACTACTCAGTAACAATGGTCAAAACAACAAAAATTAAGAAATTCATTCCATTTACAATATGCTCAAAAGAATAAAATATTTAGAATTAAATTTTAAAAATTAAACACAAAGTTTATAATCTAAAAAGTACAAAACATTGTTGAAAGTAAGAAATTCTAAATGCATGGAAA
Source organism: Dasyprocta punctata (assembly GCA_004363535.1). Classification (NCBI taxonomy): domain Eukaryota; kingdom Metazoa; phylum Chordata; class Mammalia; order Rodentia; family Dasyproctidae; genus Dasyprocta; species Dasyprocta punctata. The sequence goes on along the minus strand of RJWM01017195.1, from coordinate 10,729 downwards.
GATATCCCATAATCATGAATTGTGAAACTTAATAGTAAGATAGTAATACTCTAAAATTTATCTGTAAGTTCAAACATTCCCTATCAACATTTCAATTACCTTTTTGATAGAGTTAATTCCAAAATCATATGAAAATGCAGGGATTCCAAGTAGCAAAAACAAACTTTAAAAAAATAACAAAGTTGGTGGATAAATACTGTACTTCCCAATTTTGAAACTTAACTAATACTACAGTAATTAAGACAGCATAGTACTGGCATAAAAGTATAGACACAGAGCAATGAAATAAAATTGAGAGTTCTTATAAAATGAAGTTTTAGGCTTAAAGTCATCTGATTTTCAACAAGAGTGCTAAAAGTTTCAATAGGGAAAGAAATCTTTTCAACACATAGTTCTAAGAAAACTGCATTTTCACATTCAAAATAATTAAATTGAACTACTTTACATTGTATAAAATTAAGATAAAATAAAGATGTAATTGTGAGGGCTAATGTTATAAAATTCTTGAAAAAAACAACAAAGGTGTGTCTTTAAAACAATAATGAAAGCATAAGCATCAAATTAAAAAATAGGTAAACTACTGCCCATCATTAAAATGAAAAATTGTGAATTTCATACTATAGAAATGATCCCTGAAAGTATAGCCTTAACCATAGAATTTCAAAGGACAATTATGAGAAGGTGAAAAGATAACCCACATTTTGGGAAAAATATACGTAGACCATGTTTCTGACAAAGGATTGTATTAAGAACATATAATGAATTCTTTTAAGGGTCGGGAGTTTGGCTCAGTGGCTTAAGCACCTGCCTGGCAGGTGCGAGGTTGTGAGTTCAATCCCCGGTGCCACAAAAACAACAACAAAAAAACCCAAAACAATTCTTTTAATACAATAATTTAAAAAGACAGACAATAAGTGAAAACAATTCAAATAAGTGAATAAACGAAATATAGTATGTATAATAAAAAGAATTTGAAGCAATAAAAAGAAATGAAGCACTGACACATGCTACAACATAGATGAAATTTGAAAACAATATACTAAGTCAAACAAGATGTCACAAAGAACCACATATTATACAATTTTATTCATATAAAATAAACAGGTTAAGCAGTTCTATATAGGCAGAATGGAGAATCATGGTTGTCTAGGACTGGACTGGAGAAGAAGCCTTGGGTGGTAACAGCTAAACAGTATGTCATTTCTTTTGGAGGTAAAGAAAATGCTCTAAAATAGATTGTGGTGACATATGCAAAATTCTGTGAATAAAATAAAAGTCATTGGATTTTGCACTTGAAATGGGAGGATTGTATGGCATGTAAATTATTGCCAACAAAAAAATGTTTCAACTAGCATCAAAATAGTGAAAGACTAAATATTTGCCCCTAATGACAGAACGAGGCAAGGATTTCTATTCTCATCACTCCCTATTTAGCATAGTAGTACCCAATGCAATAAGAGAAGAAAGGAAATAAAATGCATATGGATAAAAAGGTAAAATTGCCTGCATTTATATGTGCCATGATCATCTACATATAAAGTAGTATAGGATCTATAAAAATCTAATTTGATCTAACAATGAAATTGATTAGATCAATTTGCAGGATACAATGGCATCATACAGAAATCAATTGTATTTATACTGGCAATTCACATGAGAAAACAAAAGTTTAAAAATACAGTACCACTTATAAGCACTTAAAAGGAAGTACTTAAGTACAAATCTAATGAAATTGGTTATAGGACTTATAGGCTGAAAACTTAAAAGAAAGAAAAGAAAGAATCAAAGATCCTAAGAAAAGTCAATGCAGCAAAAATGTTCATTGTCTCCAAAGTGACATGCACATTAATGCAATAACTATCAAAATTCTAATAAGAATTCTGTGGGTATAGGCAATATAATTCTATTATAGATTTACAAAATTGTTTCAGTCAGCTAAAACAATGATGAAAAACAAAAATGTGAAAGCAATTGTGTACTCAATATTAAGGCTTTCTATAAAAGTACAGTGGTTGAGGAAGCATCATATTGGTGGAGAGATAAACGTTTAGATAATAGAATAGTACCTCAAAATGATTTTACACAAAAAAGTTCATATGAATTCTGCCAAAGTTGTGAAAAAATTTGGTGGAAGATTTGCTTTTTTAACAAACAATGCTGGAACAATTGGGCATTTATAGGCAAGTTGCTGTAAACATCACATATTACACAAAAATTAACTCAAAATAGATCATAAATTTAAACATAAAATATAAAACTATGAACTTTTAGAAGAAAAAAGAGGTGAATATCTTAGAGACTCGGGGCATAGTAAAGGGTTATTAGCTGTGACACCAGAAACACAATCTATAAAAAGAAAACTCAACAAACTTCACCTCATAAAAATACAAAACTGTTCCATGAAAGATAAATTACTGGACTATATTGGAAAGTCTGAAAACGCAACAGTAAAAAGTACAAAATTCAGTAAGAAAAAGGCACAGACTGGTACAATGAATCAAGGAACCAAATTTAAAAATATTTTGTGTACAAGAAACACATTTGACCCCCCCAAAAAGCTCACTGACTAAATATCAGGGGGTGCAAACCAATATTCCATGGAATGGGAACCTGAAGAGGAGCAGACATAGTTATTCTACTTTCATACAAAGTCAACTTTAAGCCAAAAATGATCAAAAGAGACAAAGAAGGTTACTACATATTGGCTAACGGAAGAAACCAACAGGGAGAGATAACAATCATTAACTTAATATGCCCCCAAAATCAATACTTTAACTTCACAAAACAAGTACTACTGGAAATAAAAAACCAGATAAACACAAACAAAATTATTTTGAGGTACCCCACTATCACAAATAGATAACCTAGAAAAAATGAACAAACAAATGTCAGAGTTGAACAAAACCTTTAAACCAATGGAATTAATAGGTATCTATCATGATACACTCAACAACAGAATATACATTCTTTTCAGCAGCACATGGGACTTTCTCCAAAATAGACCACACACTAACCAATAAAGAAAACTGAAGTAAATGTAAAAAATTGACATTATATAATGCATATTAACAGATAATGGCACATTGAAACTAGAAGTCAATGATAAAAGGAAGCACGGAAAAGATGCAAACTCATGGAAACTTAGCAATATACTCTTAAATGTACAATGGGTTACAAAATGTCTTAGTTACAATTTTCTCTTTACTGAGACAAAATACCCAACACCCAAAGTTAAAGGGGGAATGGTTTATTTAATTCATAGTTTGTAGAGGTTTCAGTGCACAGTCAACTGACTCTAAGGCAGAGTGGCAGGGTAGAAAGTTAGTAGTGGACAGAACATAGCAAAATAAGCAAAGGACCTTAATAGCACCTTTTTGCCACCTTTTTCTTATCCAGACTATTTAGGGTGGGTAGCACTTGCACCCTTAATCCTAATGCCCTTGAGCTTAGAATTGCACCATAAATTAATTCCAGTTTCATATACTCTAGATTCAGTCACCTCTAAAAAGCTCTGCCTATGATTGTATGAGGCTTTGCAGGGACATCTCAACACAAGCCATAACATTCCATCCCTGGTCCCCCAAAGTTGTGTGCATAACCCTCCATGCAAAAAAGCACTTAGTCTATCTCCAAGAGTTCTGAAAGTCCTAACAGCTTCAGCATTGCTGAAAAGTCAAAGTCTCCTCTGAGATTTAGGGCAAACTCTTAGCTGCAAGTCTCTGAACAAAAAAAGAAAAAAAAAAAAGGAAGAGAAAGTTTAACACTCAGTAGTCAATGGCACAAGGTAGATATTTTCGTTCCAAAAGTTACAAACAGTATGTTATGATTGATTAATTGTGTCAATTTGAGAAGTTTAGAAGCGTAACTAAATCAGCTCAGCAATTCTACATCCTAGGGTGTAGAAGACCCACCCTAGAGTAGCTTGTTGCCTGGATCATACAAAGGGAAAACAAGGAAGAATGGATCTGCTTCTGTTCTTCAGAGGAGCTCCAATCTTTGCCTTCAGCTTGGACATCTGTTCCTGGCTTCCAGTGCAGACTCTTCAGTCTTCTACTGCAGACTCTTTGCCTTCCACTCTGGATCTTCCAGCCTCCTGTTGTAGATTCTTCAGCCTTCTATCTCAAACACATTGGCTTCCTGATACGGACTAACACAGGACACTGTAGTTAACTCCAGACCTCAGACTGAAACATTCAGTCTCCAGTGTGTAGATACCCTCTGCACTCTTCCTTATTCAACTCTGTGGGTGACCTTCATAAGCCAGTCTTGTAATTCCTTATACATAGGTATACCTTGTGTTATAGCATGTGTTATATCTCTAGTAAAACAATGACTGATACACAGGGGGATAAAAAGGAATGAGACCAAAGCAAGTTCAAAATCCAGCAGGACAAACATTAAGTTTGTAATTTCTCATACAGCATCCAAGGCAATCTGTGGCAAGATGTGAACTCCAAAGGGGTTAGGTGGCTTCACCTGTACAGCACTTCTAATGGTCGTAGCTCCCATGACTTCTCTCTTGGACTGACTCTAATCACTCCTTGCAGTTTTCCTCAGATGATCCATGGCTTCTCCAAACTTCCGGGGTCTCCAATGCATCTTTGGCTTTACACTCACAGCTTCACACACCGCCCTCTCAGGGGCACACTACCTGGCCTCCCATGTATTCTTCTGCAGTCTGAGTAGAAAGCTTCTTGATGCCACAATTATTGCATTCTGGGTGCATCTAAAACCAGCACCACATGAATGCCAAGGTCTGCCACAAGCAGAAGTAGTAGTCAGACTCTCTCTTGACTGTATGGGTCGAGTGCCTCTGAACCAAATGGCTAGGAACAACTTCCGTAGACTGCCACTATTCTGGGGCATGATGCTCTGGGGATCTCTTCTCAAAGCAAAGTCTTTCACTTTTGCAAATCTGAGGCTACAAAGACAGGGGTCCTACTGGTTCTTGTGATACCTTCAGGCCATCTTTTCAGGTCATCTATTCTATTCTTTTGTTCCTTCTCTGCAATCAAAATATCCTCTGCTCTGTCTTTGCAATCCACAGCTTTATTGAAGCTACTTTCCTGAACAAACTCACAACATTTTGAATCATTGTACTGGGCTCTCTGTTCTTGATTCTCAACATAAATATGGCTAAAAGCCCCTAACAGCAGCCATGCCATGGCCTTAACATTAGACTGCCTTGAAATTTCTCTGCCATCCCTAGTCTTAGTCTCAGGCAAAGTCTCTGAACACAAGCAAAATGCAGACAAACTTTCTGCCAAGGTATAACACACATTGGAGAGCACCAACCAATGCAGTTCTTCTTCCCAGCAGAAGCCTCCTGAGCCTGGTCTTTATTGATAGGATTTCTTTCAGCCTTCTTGTCTTCTGAGCTCTGACTAGAATCTCCCATGGAGTATGGCTTCAAGCCTTCCAGGTCTACTTTTTCAACCACCATCTCTGAACCTTTCTCAACCCTTCCCCATCCCATAAGCCAGTTTTGAAGGTTCCTAAGCCAGATGATGAGGTAACACCAGCAACAACACCACTTCTCTGTTACCAAATTCTGCCTCATATACTTTTCTCATTGCTGAGACAAAATAGCCCAAAGTTAAAGGGGAAGAAGTTTATTTAGCTCAAAGTTCGTAGAGATTTCAATCCATAGTCAGCTGGCTCCAAGACTGGGTGGCTTGGCAGAGGGCCTCAAAGAGAAGAACAGTTCATGGCCACCATATAGCAGCAAAAACAAGTAAGGAACCTTAACAGCATATTTATGCCCCTTTTATCTTATCCAGACTATTTAGGGCAGGTAGAACTCCACCTTTAATCCTAGTGCTCTTGAGCTTAGGATCGCACCATGAATCAATCCCAGCATCACACACTCTAGATCCAGGCACCTCTGAAAAAAGCTTCACCTATGACCACATGAGACTTTGGGGGGACATCTAAACAGAAGCCATAACATAAAAGAAATAAAGCACTTTCTACAACTAAGTGATAATAACAGTGCAACATACCTGGAGTTATGGGATATAATGAGAGCAGACTTAATAAGGAAGCATATAGTTGTGAATGCCCACATCAAAAAAACAGAGCAAGTTCAAACAAATAACCTAAAAATACAACTCAACATCCTGCAAAAACAAGAACATTCGAACTCAAAGTTAGTACACGGAAGGAATTTATAAAGATCAGAGCAGAGATCAATGAAATCAAGACCAAAAATAATAATGAAGAATCAATGAATCAAAGAGTTGGCTCTTCAAAACAATAAACAAACTAGACAAGCCCTTAGCCAATCTAACAAAAAAACGAAAGACACAAGTCAATCCACTCAGAAATAAAATTGAAAAGATAACAGACACTTCAAAACCAAAAAGACTAGTAGGAACTACTTGGTACACCTGTATGCCAATAACTTGAAGAATTCAAAAGAAAGGAATAAATTTCTAGATATGTATGAACTACCAAAACTAAATCACAAAGATTTAAAAACACTGATCCAATAAGAGCCAGTGAAATTGAAGTTATAATAAAAACCTTACCAACAAGCAAAGCTTATATCTGGACAGGTACACTACTGAATTCGATAAAAATTTCAGGTGAATATTAACACCAATACACTTCAAAATCTTTAATGAAATAGAAAGAGAAGGATTACTCCCAAAGTCATTCCTAGAAGCTACCATTACCATAATTCCAAAGCCAGACAAAGATCTAATGAAAAAACAGAACTATACACTAATCTCTTTAATGAATACACACACAAAAATCCTCAATAATATCCTAGAAGACAGGATGCAATGTATCATCAAAAAACCACACATTATGACCAAGTAGACTTCATGTCAGGGATGCAAGGGAGATTAAAACATGCAAATCAATAAATGTAATATGTCACATACACAGAAGGACACAAACAACATGATAATCTCAACAGATGCAGAAAAACCCTGACAAAATCCAACATCCTTTCATGGTAAAAACACTAAAGAAAATAGGTATAGAAAGACCTTATCTGAATCTTCTAAAAGCAATTTAAAACATATTTACTGCCAACATCATATTAAATGGAGAAAAACTGAAAGCTTTACCTCTAAAATCAAGAGCAAGATAAGGATGTCTGCCATTACCTTTCCCGTGAAACATAGTGCTCAAAACGTTGACAAGAGCAATTAGGCAAAAAATGAAAAGTAAATGGAATATGCATAGGAAAGGAAGAAGTAACATTATCATTATTTGCAGATGACATGGTCTTCTATATAGAAGACACAAAAACATCTACTTAGAATTAATAACAAAACTCAATAATGTAGCAGGATACAAAATCAACACAAAATAATCAATAGCACTCCTGAACATTAATGGTGAAACCACTTTGAAGGAAACTAGGAAAAACTACCATTCACAGTAGCACCAAGAAAAATTAAATACTTAGAAGTTAACTGAAATAAGAAAGTGACAGACCTCTATAACCAAAACTATGGCACTCTGAAAAAGAAAATTGAAGAGAACATTAGCAAATTAAAAGATATCCCTATTTCTGGATAGGGAAAGTAATATAATCAAAATGGCCATACTTCCAAAATTGATACACAGATTAAATGCAATATCAGTCAAAATTCTAATGCTAAGATTCTTCACAGACCTGGAGTAAACAATTCTAAAATTCACATGGAACCAGAAGAGATCCAGAAGCAAAAACAATCCTATGTAAAAAGAGCAAACCCAAAGGAATTACAATTGAAGACTTGAAGTTATGTTACAGAGCTGCTGAGATTAAAAAAAATAACAACATAATAGTATCATGATACTGGCACAAAAATATACATGTGGATCATTGGAACAGAATAGAGGATGCACCTTAAGACCATACTATCAAGGGAAATAAATTAAACACCCAATCTTAAATAGTGCATGCTTTCTCTTAGACAAGAAACCCAAAGTATAAGTAAAGAGCAAAATAAAAGACATATAATAGGAAGTATGGAGATAGGTCTTTCTCAGAGGAGAAGGGGTTGAAGAGAGGGAGGAAAAGGGAAGAAGTGGAGGGAAAGAGGATGACTAAAGGAATTTAGATATGTTGTGGACATGTATCGACTCTACACAAGGAATATAAGTATTATGTATTACAAACATGTACAAATAAAGAAGAGGATCAATAGATGAGTGGAGGAGGAAGAAAAAGAAGGAAAAGGGGATGAAAAAAGAAATTAGGATGTGTTACATATATGTACCAATTCTTCACATGGTATATAAATATTATGTAGTATATACTTGTACTAGTAAAAATAAAATACTGAATTTTTTGATGCATAAAAAACAGAAAAACTATGTTACTCATATCTTGCCTATAACAGTGTAAAACAGTATAGCCACTCTTGAAAATAGCTTGACAATTACTTATAAAACTAAACATGGACTTACATTTCCCCACAATCACACTCCTGTATATTTATCATAAAAATACAAATTTCTGCCCAGACAAAAACTTGCACATGATTGTTCATAGCAGCATATTTGAAATAGCCAAACACTGAGAACAACAAAAATGTACAATAGCTGAAAGGCGAACCTTACTCTTGTGTATACATACCATGAAATAGTATGCAGCGATATATAGGAATGGATTACTCATACATGCAACAAGTTGGATGGATCTCTAGCCCATCATTCTGTGTAACAAATCATAAAAGGTCACATAACATATTATGTCATTTATATCAATCTCTTGAATGACAAAACCACAGAGATGGAGTATAGAATAGTGGTTGCCAGGGTTTAAGGATAGCAGGAAAACAATATGCACGCGACTATTTAGGGACAGAGGGACGCAGATGTTTGCAGTGATAAAGTAGTTCTGTATCTTCAGTATGGTACAGGATGTATGAGTTCACCCATGTGGCCAACTGACAGGGAACATGGGCATGTTGTGTCAATGTAGTTTTCATAGTGTGATACTATATGATGGTTATGTAACTTGTGATTATTGCATGAAACTCGGTGAAAGGTACACAGGGACTCCTCTCTAAGATGTCAACTTACCATAAATGTATAATTATTCAAAAATAAAAAGTTTTTAAAATTGTGGCTCATAGATACATTTTTCTTGACCTGTAGTGTCTTGACATTTGAAAAAAATTAGTTGTTGACAGATTTTACAGAAATATCTGGATACCCATTTTTCTGAACAGTCATAAGGCATAAAAACTCTGGGCTCACATTCTCAGGCTTCTCCTTGCTATTTAACATGGGAATTGCTCTAAGTCATCACAGTCCTTATTAGGCCTCTATGGTTATTTATTCTACCAAGAGAGTTCCTAAAGGCGTTTAAGTACGTGGCCTCTAGTTATGCCTTTGTCACCAATGTTATGCCTGCCTGAATACTTTTACACTTTTGCAGCACAAACATGCCCCCAAAAAATGACTGCAGAAGACACCTTAGCACTTATTCATCTCCAGCTCTGAGAAGATAACCTCTAGGCTTTGCCTGCCTTTCTCCTTCTTCCCTTCCTTCCTTCCTTCCTTCCTTCCTTCCTTCCTTCCTTCCTTCCTTCCTTCCCTCCCTCCTCTCTCTCTCTTTTTCTTTCTTCTTATTCTTTATTTTTCTTAATTAGCATATACAGAATAGTTGGTCAAGTTTTGTCATATTTATGCACACATATCACATACGCTGATATCCTCTATCTCCCTTGCCCTTTCCTCTCTCCAGTCCTCATTCCCTTCTCTACTAGTTTTCCTTCTAGTTTCATGTCATCTCTCTTTATTTATTTTGGGTTCATTATATATATATGAGAGAAAACATGACCCTCTTCACTCATTAGTCCCTGCTGTGTTTGCTTTTACTCACTTAACTCCATTTCTAGGCAAGCTTTTAGGATGTGAACTGTACCACTGGTTGCTGAATCACAGTCAGGGACACAAGGGGTCCCAAGTGCACAACCACAGGTCAAGACTCACTGGGCAGAGTGATCAAAAACACTTGATGTGCACCGAGAGCTCAGCTTACACAGCGAAGCTCTGCATGGCCCCGTTGACTAGCCTGGCTTTCCCTTGCACACACAGAATGCTCTCTGCCAACACATAATGGTCACAGTCATTACTTCTAGTACAGGGTATTCTTGGGACCAGGATCCATCACTTACACAGTACAGACACATTCTGTCTCAACTTTCTTTTCTTTAGAACTATTTTTAATTATTAATTCACTTACATTCATTTAAAATTCAGGAAAAATTATGGAAAAATTTTAGGGAGAAAAATAATCCACTACTTCACTACCTACAGATAATTACTACTAACAATTTGGAATACTTCTACATTCTGTTACTCTCTCTCTCTCTCTTTCTCACTTCCCTTCAAAATAGTGTTGCACTATGTATTTGTACCCTGCTTTTCTCACTTCATTGTATATTATGGGTATATTTCTTTATCAATAAGTGTTCTTTTAAAACAGCTGTCCCAAGCTATTTAAGATTAGATATGAATAGGACAATATTAACTATTTTTTCTCAATTATGCATTGTATTAGTACATATTAATTATACAGACTATTTGGATCTATTGTGGTATTTTCATAAATGCTTGGACATATCTATATCATCCCCTTTGTCTTTTTCCCCTAGATTCCACATATTAGGAAAAATACGTGATACATGTCTTTGAGTCTGACTTACTTTGCTTCACATTATAGCCTCCATTTTCTTTTAAAACTCTGTCTCTCAATGTCTCTCTGTCTCTCTCT
>RJWM01017194.1:0-43639 GCA_004363535.1 Dasyprocta punctata | reverse complement strand
ACACAGCTTAGTATGCAACTAGGCTAATGCAGTTAGTCACTTGTCTAATTTCAAAACCTCTGTCCTTTCCTTTGTAACCCCACATTTCTTACTGAACAGCCCTACCAGTGTGGGCAATGGAAAGCTAGCAGCCTGAGACCCAGTACCCATCAGTTAATAGGATGGCGTCAGTGTTGTTTGGTAGCTGAGAGGCTACACATATCAAGTGCCTAATTGTGCTGGGTTCTGTCTGGAGGTGGTAGTGATGGTCATCACTGTGCATCACACTGATTTCTACACCAGGATATTTCCTAGCAACTGTCTGCTCAGCTCTTGGAATCATTTTCCATTCCTCCTTTAGAAGTATGGGCCATTTTCCTGTTGCAGCAGAGAGCCACTTCTGAAGGCTTTGTCTTTGGTGGAGAAAGGTAGTTGAGAGAAGACTGGGAACAGAAAGGATAGTAGGAGATCCATCCATCCATAAGTATTTATGTGTGCCAGTCATCCATGTGTTGTGTCAGGTATGACACAGTGTCAATCACATGTCGTGTCGGGTATGATATAGTCTCTACCCTTGAGAAACCTGTAGTCTAAAGAGAACTGCATGTAAAAGGCTGTCTTGTACTTCAGAATAAGAAGTACCATGATGTCTATGTATGTAGTATACTACAGGAAAAGAGAAGGCACCTTCTCAGGGAAGAAATTCAGGGAAGTCAGCAGAGAGAAAGTGGCTTGTGAGCTGAGTCTTCAGAACAAGTGGTAGTTAGCCAGGTGGGAAAAAAGGAATGCTAGACAGAGAACCAACATGTGAAAAGGTCTAAGATATAGCTCCACATAGAACTTGTTGGAAATGGAAAATAACTTGATTTGACTACCACAATATATATATTAGAAGAATGTTAAGAAATGAGGGATGAACAATGAGACAGAAACCAGATCACAAAGTACCTTATTTATCATGTTAAGGACTTGATTATATTCTGAAGGTGAAGAGATACCACCCGAGGGTTTTAAAGAAATGGGTGGCAGATTTAGTTTGCTTTTAAGAAAGGTCACCTAACTGGACTGAAGGGAATCAGGTCTGATTTGGAGACTGGGTAGAAAGTTACTTTTGTGATCCAGGTGGAGAAAGATTACAAACTAAATTAAAGCAGTAAGCAGCATAGGTACAAAAGGGAAGCAGACTCAAGGGATATTTGAGCAGTGAAATAATTGAATTTACTTGATCAATTGGAAGAGCATTGAGGGGATCAGTTTTAAAGTATAGACAAGACTGAGTCTAGGATTTCTGGTTTGGGCGACTGTGGAATGGTTATACCCTTTGTCTGAGATGGAGAAAGAGGGAACATTTGGGGAGAAAAATGGTAACCACTTTAGTCAGTCTGATGATTCTTGTGAATTATCCAAGTGTAGATCCCTGATAGGCAATTAGTTGGCTGTGTTGATTAGGACATAGTACTCATTGGGGAAGGACAGTAATTTGGAATTCTGTGATGCTTGTAGGCAGTGACAGCTCTAGAAATTGGTAATCTCAGTGAGAAGGGAAGAGAAGGCTGAGGATATATCCCTCACCCTACCACACACATGTGTGGCAGCTCCAGGAAATAATAATAATTTAGGCAAAAGAGCTGTGAGAGAAACTGAGAAGGAATGATCCGAGAGGTGAGAAAGAAAATATAAGGTAGAGCAGCCTCAGGAAAGTCCAGAAAAAAGAGGATTTCAAGATGAGGAAGTGGTTAGTTGAGTCAGATATTGCAGTCGTCAGATAAGATGAAGGTGTCCGTTGGGTCTGGCAAGTTGTTGTCTTGGCAAGAAAGTTTTAATGGAATGGTGGGAGAAAAGCCAAATTGCAGTGAGAGTTAAAAAGTGTGTGGGATTGAGAAGTCAATGAAGGCCACAGATAGAGACGCACTTACCTCCTGACCCCCTCGAAAAGAAATGTGGGCCATAGAAGAAAACAAAGTGGTATGGAAAGAGGGGGTATAGGGGCCAAGGAAGACTTCATTTTTATTGTTCTCTTGGCTTACCAGGAGGACTTGGATCCATTGAGAAACCGTAAAGAAAGAGCCCTGATTGGGGTTGGGGGAGAAGTTGCATGTATAAGAAAGAGGAAATGACAGGAGCAGAGAACCCCTGAAAGGATGAACAATTTAACCTTGACATCAAGAATGTGCATCTCCTTCCTTGAGGCTGATGGGGGCGGGCAGTAAGTTTGAGGTGTGTGTAAAGAGATTTATGGGTAGAAGCTCTTGCCTTAACATTTATTTTTTTCTCTGAATTGAGAAGAATTAAAAAGCTACTGTGCTCATTTACTGGAACACCAGAGACTGGTAGCCTTTATATTCTATTCAAATCACTTATTCATTCATTTATCCAATATTTATCTAGCACCTATTATGTGTTAGGCACTGTTCTAGATGCTTGGAGATTCAGGGTGAACAAGTCAGTTCCCAGGCGAATCAGGCAGTAGCCTCATAAACAAATAATTGGTCACAGTAATTGCAAACTGTGAAATTTTTTTATGCAGTCACACCTTTGGAGGAGACCTTTTGCCAATCACAGAGGGACCCAATTTCTGCTCTCAGAGAATTGGATCATTTGGAAGAGACAGATGCAGCTGTGAGGGTAAAGAAGCGGCAATAGCCGAATTTAGTTTGGATAAGGGCTCTCAATTAAGCTGGGAGGGAGCCATGGTAGTTGGAGAAATGAGAGTTCGATGGAGACGATTGTTCTTCTCTTGCAGACTGTTTCAGTGGGGCTGCCTGTTAGTGTTCCCTGCTGCTTAAAGATAGAAGTAGACACATTACTCAGGCCTTACCACAGTCATTGGCCCAGGAGTGGTCGTGTATCTCAAGCCAGGCCAATTATAGTTCTTCTCTGGAATTTTGTAGTCACTAAGAGAAAGAAGCACTTTATCTGGGATCTCAGGGAAGTCTTTATTTGACTGGAGTGATGAAAAGTTGGAGTTCTGTGTAGCCATATCTCCACGTCTCCATTGTCCTCCACAAAAAGGAAGCTTGTTTCATCATGGGAGGGACTGTAAGGGAAAGTGTAAAGAAAGACTGGGAGGGTGTGAGATGGGGAAGGGAATGAGGAGAAGACAAAGAGGAAACCAGAATGACATCTGATAATATTACTGGAATCTCTGAAGTTAGTTCTGTGGATCTGACAGTAATATGAGCCAATAAATCCATCTTACATAAACTAATTTGAGTTGGGATTCTGTCCCTTACAACCAGAATCATCTTGATAAAAAGGGTAAGATCTTCCAGGAAGAAAAAATAGCATTAGATAAAGCACAAAAACAGGACTCAAACATATGGGATCCTATCTAGGAGTAGTGGACAGTCTATTATATCTGGAAAGTTGGAGGTTTCTGGAAATATGAGAAGTGATTGGAAGGGAAGAGTAGAATTACATTGTAGGGTCCCCTGATCATTTTGCTGACATTTTGAAATTTTACGTGAGTCCTAGAGAAGTTAAGGAACTTGCCTGGGGCCACCAAGAGACACATGATCATAGAAATAGATGAGAACTTGAATTTCTTGACTTCTAGTCCAGACTTCTTACTATCAGAAAATTCTCTTGAGATTAGCTTCCATCCCTTTCCCTTCATTGAAACTGCTCTTTCAAAAACCAATAATACCATCAATCAACAAATACAATGGTCTTTTCAATCTTTTTTTTAATTTGCCAAGGCCAGGTGCCAGACCCTGCTTATCACCAAGAATTTCCTGAAGCTCATTCCCTAGCTGGGGTTCCACATATGGCAGAGTGCTCTGGGGTTTCTTTCTGCTCCTCTGACTCCAGCTCCTTTTGCCAGGTGGAGCTACCTGTCGATCACTGAAGGGAGGCTCCCTGGCTTACTTGTACCTTGATGGCTCCTTCCTTGGACTGTCCTTCTTCTGTCTACCCATGTATCCTGCCCCAAGGCATCATACCCATTCTCAAAACAAAAATGGGAATTGGATGATCCATAAGCTTCTGCTCCAGTCCTTTGGTCACAGTTTAAATCCTGTCCAGTAAAACATGTTCTCATAGCAAAGAAATTCATCTCCTTCTCCATTGGCCACTCCCAACTGACATAATAAACTTTAATAAAATTAAGTTTTCAAAACTCTAGTGCTAATTGAGATAGACAAGTAGGACATCAGGTCAGGGAACTGCACACATAAGCGTACATTGTGTCCATGTGTACTTGGCACTGAGGATGTGGAGATCTGTATGGTAGGAATGTGTCTCCTAATGCTGTCAGGGTTGTAACAGGATTGTGTGCACCTTTTCAACAGAGAGGAATACTGAAGATGATTCCAGAGCACAGGTTAGGCAAAGAGCAGGAAGCTCCATGTCTTAAGAAATAGATGGACAGGCCTGAGGGTACCAGTGGGCTTGGGCAAGAGAGGTACATACTCTATCTCTCTGGTCTTCCCTGATGCCTTTAGAGGGGGTCCTTGGGAAGGAGATGGAAGGACAATGTGGAAAATCTAGTTTCTGAACTGTAGCCATTCTTCCCTGTCTCTGCCCCATATGACATATAAAACTGTTTCTTCTTTGAACCCATCCTTAGAATTTCAGTTACATGGACCTAACCATTCTGTAGCTTCTTTGGAACACATTTGTTCATTTTACAAATTCCAGTGTTTTGGTACTTTTTTGGCTTCTAGGAATAGTGCCTTTAATAAAAATATAATCAAAAGCCAGGGATTTAGCTCAGTGGTGTAAGCACCTGCCTGGCAGGTGTGAGGTTGAGAGTTCGATTCCCAGTACCAAAAAAAAAAAAAAAAATACATATATATATATATATATATATATACACACACACACACACACATATATATATATGTGTGTGTGTGTGTGTGTATAGAAAGAGAGAGAGAGAGAGAGAGAGAGAGAGAGGGTCAAGCTTCCTGCTCTCAAGGACATTACAGTTTTAGGGAAGGGAGATAGTGAGAAAATAAGCAAAAGCAAGGTCATTTCACATAGTGATAAGTATTCTGAAGGAGGAAATTAGAGTTAAATCATGGAGAGTGGTTAGAGGAAAGATGAATAAGAAGCAAGTCAGTGGATGCAAAGGGTCTGAGACAGAAGTGAACAAAATCACCAGTGAGGCTGGAGGCTGGGGTTTAGGGAAACTCAAAAAAAACTAAAGACGTAAATAAGCCAGCATGCAAGGCTTGTTGGCCATGGAATGGCACTTGGGTTTCATTCTGAATGCCAGGAGGGGTTGAAACACAACATCTTGATCTGACTTAATAAAAAGATCCTTCTGCATTCTGAGAAAGTCAAAACTGTAGGGACATAAATTACATCAGTGGTTTCTAGGGATTGGGGTA
The DNA here is from genome assembly GCA_004363535.1 of Dasyprocta punctata. Taxonomy (NCBI): domain Eukaryota; kingdom Metazoa; phylum Chordata; class Mammalia; order Rodentia; family Dasyproctidae; genus Dasyprocta; species Dasyprocta punctata. Next base: position 38,327 of record RJWM01017194.1, on the reverse strand, counting down.
GGAGTGGAGGGGGTGGGATTGACTGCAAAGGGGCACAAGGGAACCTATGTGGGAGATGGAAATATTCTGTGCCTTAATTGTGGCAGCGATTATACAACTGTGTATATCTATCCAATCTCATCAAACTGCATGCCTAAAAATGGTGAATTTTATTTGGGATAAATTATACTTTAATAAACCTGATTTATAAAATGTATATATTTTAACCAAAAAAGGATTGCAGTAAGCCTTAACAAAATCCCTCTGTTTGCTCCTTGGAGGACAGGTGACAGGGAGCAGGCCTGGGAGCAGAAGACCATTGCACAGTCCAGGCAGGACAGCCACTCCGCACTGTTCTTACAGCTTAGCCTGTGTGACATGCTGCTCCTGGTGGTTTCCTTAAATCAGTTTATTGATGTGTGTTCTTAGTTTTCCTGTTTACAAAGCTTTCCTTCACAACTTGTTTGAAAGCTCACGGTGGATAGGAACCATCTGCTTCATTTGTGTGGGCCCATGAGAGTTGCTTATTACATATAATTTTCCTTACATTCAAGTGGTGCTTTCAAGTTTATTATCTCCTTGGAATCTTAAGACAATCTTGTCTGACGACACAGACATCATTACATCCCCATTTTATCAGTAAAGAAACCAAGGTGAAAAGGAAGCAAATGTAACAGAATGAAGGATGTGAGAACTTTGGGGGGTCTTGTCTTTGCTATTTGTTGGCTGTTTGTGTGATTTAGGGGAAATTCTTCAATTTCTCTGAACCTCAGTTTCCTAATTGTTAACTAGGAACAAAAAATTAACATATTGTTGATACACTGTGAGGATTAAATCAGGTAAGAGCTAAAATTACTTAGCACATACTTGGCATACATTAAATGGTAGCTATTTGTATCATTTTGACTGTTAGAGAAAAATAATTTATTCAAAGTGATGTTGCAATACATGGTGCAGTTAGACTCCAGATTTTCTTCCTTACTTCCATCGCCACTCAGTACATTCTTGTTATCAATTGATCAGTCCAGGGCTAATTAGTTTTTACCAATTCAGATACTTGTAGTTACTGATTATTTCATAAATATTTATTGAGCACTCACCATGTGCTCAACACTGTGTAGACAAGATTTAATTGCCATAAGCATTGTAGCCAGGTGAGGCAAAGAGTGCTGTGGGAGTACCTGCTACCTAGTCATGGGGTCTGGGAAGACTTCTCCAAAGAGGTAGCATTGAAACTATTTTTCATATATTCATAGGTAAATGATAAATAGATAGATAGATAGATAGATGTTGTGACATTAAAATATGGGCAAATATGCATCAATCTTACCTATTTTACAGATATTTTAAAAAAAGCACTCAAGTAACCATCATGAAGTAAAAAAAAGTAAATCACTTAGCATCCAAGAATATCTCTTAAGTATTCTTCCTTGATGGCAGCTTCTTGCTCACTCCCCATGACACTGACTTTCAGGGTTACTGTTTACTGACTTTTCTGTAGAGTTTACTACCTATGTGTCATATAGTCTAGTTTTGATATAATTGGAATCATACCATTAGATATTAAGTCTTGTATGTTTCCTTACTTGTTTACAATAGCTGTCTAAGTTGTTGTAGGTAGCTGTAATGTGTTCATTGTAACTGCTGTGTAGTATTCTGTGGCATTCATTTTTATGAATACTTTTTCTATGCACCACTAACAAATGCTTTTGAATATTCACAAATATGCTATGTTTCATTAACTTCATTGCTATATAGTATTCATTGTTATAAGCCAGCCATGACTGTGCACAATTCATTTATGCATTCTACTGTTTATTTTCCTTTATTTTGTGTGAACATGCTTCTGTATTCTGGGGCACATGCATTTGAGAAGTGTTCTTTGACGTGGAATTACTAGGAATTTTCAGCTGTATTAGATAATGCAGTATTTTCCAAATTGGAAATCCTATCTTATTCTAGCAGAGAGGATTCTTCTGTCCCAAATCCTTACCAATATTTGCCATTGTCAGTGTTTCCATTTCTGCCAGATTGCTAAGTGGGTAGTAGTACCTCTTTTTACTTTTACTTCACATACTCTAGCTTACCAAGGAGGCTGGGCAGCTTTTCATGTATTTATTGGATAGTTGTATTTCTGCTTTTGTGAAACACTTTTTCTTTCACTGTTCTTAAAGTTAGATTTTATTTGCTTATTCATTATGGGCATTCTTTATGTGTTCTGAATACTAGTCCTCTTCTGTGTTTTGTTTCATTACCATCTCCTTTCATCTCCTTTCTATTCTCTGCCTTGCCTTTTCACTTTATCAATAGTATATTGTGATGGTACATGTTATTTTTAATGTAGTCGTATTTTTCAGACTTTCCCTTTTTGATTAGTGGTTCTTATATACTATTAAAGAAGCTTTACTTTATCTTGAGGTGACAAAACTGTCCTCTTTCTTGCCACCCTCTTCAGAAAGCTTCGAAGCCTCTTCTTAAGTAGGTGTTTATCTGTCATTGATTCTTTTATGTGATTTAAGGTAGGGGTCCCATTCATCCCCTCCCGTTGTCTCTCCACTTGTCCCAGCACCATTTGGAAAAAGCCATCCTTTTAGTCACTGTCCAGTGGGATGCCTGTGTCATAAGTCAGATGTTTGTGTATGCAGGAGCCTTCTTCTTGGCTTTCTTTCTGTTCCATTGGACTCTGTTCTTATGTCACTGCTCCACTACCTGATTAATACAGTATTCTAACATGTTTTCATGTTTGGGTTTAGCAAATCTCCTTCTTCTTCATGAGATCTTGGCTATTCTCAGTTCTTTTACTTGTATATCAGTATTAAAAACTGTTTTCGAGAGCCGGGTGTGGTGGCGCACGCCTTTAATCCTAGCACTCAGGAGGCTGAGGTAGGAGGAGCATTGTGAGTTCCAGGCCAGCTTGGGCTACAGCGCGAGTGCAAGGCTGGCCTGAGCTACCCAGTGCGACCCTGCCTCAAAAACCAGGGCTGGGAGTTTGGTTCAGTGACTTAAGTGCCTGTCTGGCAGGCACGAGGTTGTGAGTTCAATCCCCGGTGCCGCAAAAAACAAAAAAAACCCTTTTTGTTGCTCATATTCCTATACAACTATTATGATTCAGATGATTTGAACCCACTGATCTTTTTAGCTGAAATTGACATCTTTAAATCTTGACTCTTCCTGACCTATAAGTATGTTGTTTTTCATCATTATTTAGATTACCACAATTTCTCTTAAGATACTTTATAATTTTTCCTATAGAGATTTTATATAATTTTTGTTAATTATAGCTGTATACTTAGTATTCATCATGATCTTGAATTGCTGCTGCTTTTTTTTTTTTTTTTTTTTTTTTTTTTTTTTTTTTTTTTTTTTTTTTTTTTTTTTTTTTTTTTTTTTTTTTTTTTTTTTTTTTTTTTTTTTTTTTTTTTTTTTTTTTTTTTTTTTTTTTTTTTTTTTTTTTTTTTTTTTTTTTTTTTTTTTTTTTTTTTGGTGGTGGTGGTGGTAGTGCTGAGGATTGAATCCCCCAGGGCTTTTGAAATGAGGTATGGCCCCAGCCTTTAGCTATTTTTTATTTTGAGACAGGGTCTCACTAAATTGGAACTTGCAATCCTTCTGTTTCAGCCTCCCAAGTACTGGGATTACAGGTATGCACTACCACACCCAGCTAGCTGTTTAATATGGATGTGCTTATGGCAAATAGCAATGGCCTAGTTCTTAATGAAATTATTTCTGTTCTTACTGTCAGATTTTAAGAATTTGTATATTTTTCTGGGGGAGAAGAGAGGAAGAATAACAATGATCAAAATCTGATATGTATATGTACCAGTTCCCCAAGATGAATGTAATTGTTATGTATAATGAATATATACTAATAAAAACATATTAAACAATGTTTGGCTAGTAATCTATTATCAGATATCTTTTTTCCTTTCTTTTTTCTTTTTTTGGAGACAGTTTCTTGCCATGTTGCTCTAACTAGCCTTGAACTCGAAATCCTCCCATCTCAGCCTTCCAAGTAGCTGAGGTTACAGGCATGTATCACCATACCTGCCTAAGATACCTTTTTTATAACTATTTTCTCCTTGCTTGTGGTTTGTCTTATTCTTTTGATAATTTCTTCTTGTTTTAAGATTACATTTTGTATTTGTTATTGGTATATAGAAACAACTCTTGTGTACTGATTTTGTATTCATCCACTTTAATTTTTGTATATTTTAATAGTTAATTTATAGATGCTGAGGCCCATGGAGAGGAGTAACCTACCTAGGTTCCCATGGCTGATTAGTAGCAGGACACCCATTAACATGGTTCTATTTCTTCAGACTTCCGAAGGAAAAATATTCAGGAAGGGTTGGGAGAAACCAGGTGGGGAAAGGGAAATAACCTTTATTTACACCTATTATTTAAGATGCTTAGTATACATGATCAATTTAACTGTCATTCGGGGCATATGCTTGATGTGCTATAGATGAGGAAAGAGATGCACAGGTTATCAGAAAAACTTGTTCAGTTGTAAATAAGGAGGGAAAGAGGGGTTGAAGGAGGAGGAGAATGGGAGGGGGGAAAAAGAAGGTGTGTATGTACAGGTACAAATTCCCTATGATGAATGTGATCATTGTATATTCCTAAATTGTACCAATAAACTTAATTAAATTTGAAAAAAGAAAAAGAAAAACTTGCTCAGGATTCCATCCTTGCTCATTGCTGAAGGAACATGCCAGGGCTGGAGGAATCCTATTTGCTGTCATGCATACGCTAGACGACGTGCCTTCTGTGCTGGCCACTTGGGGAACTCTGTGGGCCTCCTACTGTTGCCTTGCCGTCTCCTAGGTCTCCACCTTGCCCCCACTCGTCCGAGGCTGCCTCTAATAACACTGAACTGGCAGCTCCAGATTCATTCAGGCCTGGTTACTGTCAGCACTTGGGTTGAGTTTTTACCCAAAGTTCCTCCCCCCACCCCGCTTACAGTGTCCCGCCAGCCAAAGAAATTAGTTCACAACTTGTTGGGTTCAGGAACCAAATTAGGAGTTGTCCTCAGTGTGTTATTTCAGTCCTGACTAGGAAATAATGGTTGGGGTTTTATTACTCTGCTTTGTTATAACAGTGGACTAGAGAGAATTTATGGGAGATGTGCTTCACAGCACCCCCGCTGCCCCCCCGCCACCCGCCCCGGCACACATACTGTGTTGATGTCAGAGCTCCCTGCACACAAGGAAGTTTGCTGCTGCTGGCCTTGTGGAGGTATCATGGGCTCTGTTTGTGAACACAGCCCAGCAGTGCTCTATTCAGTATGACAGCTTCCTACTCTGGAACACGCAGCCCTTCACAGGGTGACAGTAAATTATGCAACTGCAGAGTTAAACAATGGGGAGTAATGGGGGAAAGGAAGGGACAAACTGGATTTCGGCCTGCATCTGAAATGTGAGCATGCAGACCTAGGCTACTTGGCAGTTGACAAGAGGAAGGTCTTTAGCAACTGAGAATAGCCAGGAAGTCCTGTCAAGCACTACTTGTGAGAGTGGGCTTGACTGTTTAAAAAAATGTAAATGTTCTTTTGTAACTCTGTTTATCAATTCAGGAAGAGTTTTAGAAACCAGGAGGGACATTTACAAAAGAAAGTAGTCATATGGTGTTACAAAGTAATTGAATGCTATATGCAGTAGTGGTATTTAACCTTTGTCCCAGTGGCTTCGAGTCATCATTTTTTATTATTGCTTTGTGCTAAAAATTGGTGTCCCTGAGGACAATTGATGTGCAGACATTTTGTCCTTCCCACAACCTCAGATGGTCCTGGAATGCAATTAACTCTGCTTTGATATGCTTTGTATAATTTTCCTGTCTCTTCACTTGCTGTTACCTGTTATGTCTTACTGCTTTCAGTGTTCCCACTTCAAGCAGTCCTCCCCTTCTTGTTCTGCTGTGAATCTACAGTAGCCCGGAAAACCAAATGACCAGCTTTGTCACCATAGTGTGTGGGGCAATAATAAATAGTATAAAGCAAGGACTTGCAAAACTCTTATAAAAGTAGCATGTTTGTGCTTTAGTAGCTTGGACTTTTCTGCATTTCTGCCTATTTATGACATGGGATTAAGTATGTAAAAATGAACTGGCAACTGTGAAATGCTGTACAAATGTAAGTGATGGCAACAGATTTGCTACTGCTGTGTCTCTGTCTGCCCAGTGCTCTTCATTGTCTTTTCTTGGCTCCTAGCAGGGTTTCAGTTCACAGAAATTGCTGGACAAGTAGCTCCCAGAGAGTGATATACTGTCATTTATTACAAAAGATGTTGGACTGCCTCTAGCAGTGAGGAGGCTGTTATGGAGATTCTCTAGAGCACGGCTGTTCTGTGGCCCCTTTCTATAAAATGACTTGGGCACATCTGGACACAAAATGAGGCTGCCTGACAAAGAGAGACATACCCAGGAACCTTGGCCAGTGGTCAGCACCATGCCATCTGCTCACCTACAGAAGAATTTAAATGCTACTTTTTGGTCAAGACCCACACTAACAGTTCTTTTAGGGAAAAGAGAATTTTGGCATTTTCCAATGTTTGTAGGTCTCACATGAAACCATTTGGTTAAAATGGCTTCCACAGATATTATTGTTCATTCAGTTTTTTCACTCTGTAAATATATAGTTAGCTCCTGCTCTATACTAAGCCCTGTATCAGGTATTGGAACTGAGCACAACACAAATCTCTGCCCTGATAAGACAATCTTACATTTTAATGGAGGGAGACAGGCAACAGACACACAAAATATATAATATGTCAACTTGTGATAAATGTTGTGGAGAAAAATGCAGCCAGGTGGGGGGATAAGCAGTGATGAGGGGATGTCACAATGTAAGTTGGCACTCAGCGTGCTGGCCCAAGTGTGGCCTCTGCCTTGGACATGTTCAACAAACAGATTTCGCATCTAGATACAGATAGATCCTGGGGAATAAGAGCCATGGGGAGGTCTCTCCAAGTGTAACCTGAGTGTTTAGTAGTATACAAAGGAATGTTTATATATTTAATATGATAATATATTTATTTCAGTGCACTTTAGGACTAAAAGTCCCTAACACATCAAAACCTGTCTGCATCAGTAGTTATTGTTTAGGATGAAATTAAAGTACATAGGATATTATTTAAAAGACCCAAATTAGGTTTAAGCCATGCTAACTTCAAGCCTACTGTAGACATGGGAGTGCTGATTTCTGCCTGGATATTCCTGCCTTCTTAGAGATGAAAGGTATCTTGGAAGAGTTTCTCCTTTGCCATCTTGCACACGTAGGTGCTGTCTTTCTGTCCCATCCCCAGGTCCATGAGTTGCTACAAAATTCACACTTCACTCCCAAACACTAGCCTACCATTTGCTTTGTTTGACCTGAATGCCCTTACTGCCATCTCCTTCTCAGCCTTTTTCTGAGTTTGGTTGTCTCTTCAGCTGTCTTCCAGAAATGCCATTTCTACCCTTCACTGTCCTGCTCAGCCACTTTATTTGGTTTCCTTTCATCCTCTGTGTTGGTCTGGAACTCTCCTTAGCTTTGAGGACAGGCCATAGTCCAGCCCACCACGTTGATCCTGGGCTGTATCCTGCACTGCAGGACACCATCTCCCTGGCATTTGTCCACGTGCCTGCCTCTAGAGCTGCTGATACTGAGGCACACTTCCTCTCACCTTATCTGCAGATCTGGCCTCTAGGGGCCAGCCTCAGTCTCATGTACTCCCTGGGGTGTTCTTCTGGATGCCAGCCCACTCTGCTGTCTCTATACTCTTACGTGGTTTTATATCTGCTGTCTGCACCACACCATTAGAGGTTTTCACATGCTGTCATGGTCCCATAGAGATGATTTCCTCCGTCTGTTCAGGTGTCTAGATGCAAGCATGCACGCATGTACAATTACCAAATGGAATAGTCCTGTTCCATATGAGCCAGCAGCAAGCTCTGCACAGAACTGTTTGAGGAGAAGCATAATGTAGCATAATGGCAAAGTGCCAGCTTTGGTGTCAGCCCTGCTTGGTTTTAATCCTGGCTCTTTTGCCTTCTAGCATGGTGACCTTGGGCAAGTAGATTTGAGGATAACATGAAACAGTGTATTAAATTTTTAGCCTACTACTAGGAACATCAAAATTAATAATTATGGTTGTGGTTATTCACTAATTGGCAAGCTTTTGGTATGTATAGAATTTGTTTTCTTATCTATGCTATAGGTTTCCTGTGGGAAGAATCCCTGCTCATACTGTTCTACGCCTTAGCCAAATAGGTCCATGGTACACAGTGAATATCCAGCCTGAGTTTACGTAATAAGTAGAACAGCCTGTTTATACTGCTGCGGACTTTCTCATAAATTAGTTATTAGATACAGAAGTTTTTGCAAGCTTATATGAACCTTAAGTTTATATACATGATATATGTATTTGTGTGTTTTGGTTCTCAGTGGATTAAGAAATTTTGAGCTCATCAGACCACAGCTCTCTATTTACCGTATGCCAGGGGAGAGAGAACGGAAGCCTTCTTCTTTTCCTGTTGATGTTTGCCCTGCTGGCAGCCCCCTCTACTTGCTTCACTGCCTAGACTTGTACCTTTGCTCCCTTCCCTACAGATCTTGAAGTTTTCAGTTCTTTCCAGCAGTTGTGAATGCAAAGAAAAGCGTTTGTGGCAGGGCTGCAATCCGCAGCCTGACCTTCCTTGGGTCAACAAATCTAAAAGAAATATCATCTTGAACTAGGGAGTCATTATACAGGTTATGTATTTGCAAGAACCCATTGAACTTTACACTTAAGGTTGGTATGTTTTACCATATGTAAATATATGTTACATAATATATACGTAAATATATATTAATTTTTTAAAAAGTAATAATAGTGCCTTTTGTTCAATAAAGGAAGGCCCAGAAAGTTAAGCAATGCCCTGGGTCCACCGACCTCAGGAAAGTCCAGTTCTACAGGAAGGAGGGAGGAAGGGGGAGTGCTCAATAGAAGGTGTTTGAACCCTTGGAGCAAAGTGACTCCATCAGCCAACCTGGTTTTTCCTACTTAACTGCTAATCAGTAGCCATCTGTAAACTTCCTTCATCCTGTATCCAGGACTGAAGATGGGAGGAGAGGCCCTGAACTACCAAGCACATGAGTCTGTGACTACAGCCCGCTCAGCACAAGCCTGCCTGACACTGTGAAGCACAAGTGTTTAAGGCCTGTCTTTGCTGTCTTGATCAGCTCCTTCAGCAGGTGTTATCAGTCTTATGGAATTGCTAGGAGTACCAAATGAAATAATGGACATGAAAGTATAGGGCCCTGTAATACAGATTATCAACAGAATACTCCTCTAAGTCCAGCTTAAAGCTACCTATATTTGAGAGCCCCAGATTTCAGAGGGGCAGGAAACCCTTGTGGTTCTGTGTGTAGGTTCTAGAGGAAGACTACTCAAGTGCATTGGTCCTGGCCCTTCCACAGATGAACAATATGGCCTTGGCCAACTATTTTGTATTCCAGTGGTGCCTCAGTTTTCTCAGATGTAAAATGGGAATAATGACAATATTTATCCCCAAAGATTGCACTCAGGATTAGTTCATCTGGGTGAAGCATTTGGATCAGGGCCTGGTTATGCAGCTAATATTGCCGGGGCAAGACTCTGGTAGGCCTTGAGAGAACATATTTGTTAGGCAAGCACAGAAGAAGACAGAACAGGTCTCATTTGAGTATAACTGCCTCATGAGTTCCTATATTCTCCATTGGTTGGTGCTTGAGACTGATTATTTGCTGCATTTCCATGCTGAAATCCTTAATGTTTCAAGTTTACCTAATAAAAGGCCCCCTGTGTCATGTCCTTGCCTTTAGAATTTTGCTGCGGCATCAATTGTGAGCTCTTTGATTTACAATTCAGCAAAAAAGTGACAGACTGGGTAGTCTTGTTCAATTCAAGGTGATTGCTGCATAGTCATTTTTAACAGGACACCAGATTTAGCTAAACACTTGCAGAGAGGTAGTGTGCATATTAAATTCAAAATATGCATCTGAATCTTTCTGTTACGAGCCTCTGCAACTTTCTCTTATGAATTTCAGTTCTTAAAAAATCACATACAGCTGATGAGGCTTCTTGCTAAGGGGCAAGAGACTCTTACCATTAGAATGAAGTGTTGATTCTCCCTTCATCTAGCTTTTCAAATAATCTGAAATTCATATTCCGAAATCAGTTCTGTTGGGTTCTGCATTTTGATTCAGTTGTCTAAGTCTGTATTTCTGGTGTTCTAGGAATTGCCAAAAATAATTATGAAGCTGTGCTTAGTTCCAGGTGGGCCAGGTAATCCTCTCCAATCTGCACCACAGTGTCCCTCTTATTTCTTCCCTGCTCTTCGCTGGAGAAGTAAAAATGCTTCTTCGTACCAACTAGACAAGCTCTGTCCCTAAACTTGATGCTCATGTGGTGTATACCTTCCTGAATGAAGAGGCAATTCGTATCTGGACCTCGTATGCCTTTCCTGGTAGATGGGGATGGACCATCACCCTCCAGTCCTCCTGTCTTGGCAGGGGTATGAGTGACAGGGAGGAAGCAGAAGACGAGAAGACCATGTCAGTGGAGAAAACAAAAGAAGAACACTGATGTTCTGCTACAGTAGGCTTGGAAAAAGATTTTCAGTGAATAATTCTCTTATAAAATGAGAGATGATGAAATCTGGTAATATCAGGCCCAAGACTCACCATCTACAGTGATACTTGGCTCCATGGGCCACGTCTTAGGAAAGGCATTTTCTCTGCTCCATGAGAGCTCAATAGCGACTGGCTGTCTCCCTTGCCTGATACCCCGGGATAGCCTGAAGATCCCATGTGATCTGGTCCCTGCCTCTTCCCCATCCTGTGTTGTCTTCCTTGTTTTCCTTCTGTTGTTTAAGCATACTAAGTGTGCTCTCATTTATCCACACCATGCCTTATTCCTTGAATCCTTTATCCCTCCCTTTTGCTTGCCCAAATCCAACTCACAGTCCAGGCTTTAGCATCATTATCACATCACAAAACCCAAGGACTAATTGGTGTTTCCATTGCACGTTGGACAGACCACCCCTTGCTTCACACCACTTCTTCTGCTATCTTCTCACTGTGGGCAAATGCCCACGTATTTTTAAAAATGTGAGCAATGCTATGTTGAAGGGATGTGCTCAGTTGGGGCTGGTCCTATCTCCATCCTCCAGCTATACCTCTGAGGCGCCTTCCTATAAAGAGGCCATAGTACCCTGGGAGGACCATTGAGGAGTGTGTGTCCACCCAATGTCAAGGACTCTGTTGTGGATGGAAATGTTGGTGCACTCAGTTAGTATGTGGGTGTCTAATCCTCATGCCTTTCATATTCCATTGGGTCTCATGTCGAAAATTGGGTTTATGTGTACTACTGTTAGCCTGTCTAATTCCCCTGCCTTCCAGGAGCTGCAGAGATCTAGCAGTGAGTACTCACCTAGCCCTCCACTCTCCCACAAGACCCCAGCTCAGTGAAGAAGTCCCAAAGTGGCTGAAAAGCCTACCAGCCTTAGAATCTCTGTTGTTATTTGTGTTTTTACACAGAAAAAGGCTTTTTCATACCCCTCAGTTTCTCAGATCATAATGACTGTATGCCTTCCAGAAAACCAGGCTTCTTAGAAAATTTTGTTTTCTGGTGTCAGATATTAGGAAATCTGTCTTTCTCCTATCCTATACCACCTTTTCCGAAGAAAAGACCACTAATCCACAAAGAGGAAACCCAACTTTTCCTAGTTTACACATCAAGCCAGACGTCAAGACTTGAACCCACCTATTGACCCTTACTGTAGTCCCTTGTCTATTACCATGTTTGCCTTTGTGTGTAGCTCCCTTCTGGCTCAGTCTAGTTCCTTTCTCTACAATAATCCTGAAGCTCTGGGGCAGCAGGGATCTTGTCAGCACCAGAAGGTGTTGCTGCCTGGGGCCCTCCAAGACCTGATAGTTTGAATGCCTGGATTTAGAGAAGACCCTCAGGGTCAACCCTAAAGTCTAACAAAGTAGTTGAAAATTAGATAGTACCAGCCTGGTGCTAAGTAACAAAAAGAATGGGACAGTAGCACCACAGCCACACACACACCAAAATACAAAACAAAACAACAGAAAAGGCAGCAGAAGGGGACAATCGCTTCCACACCCATTATTTTTGTGATGTTATCCCACAATTCCTTGAAGAGCTATACAAGACAGATATCGCTGGCCTCTTTTTGCAGGTAAAGCAGCTGAGGTTGTAGGCAAATCCGGGAAAAGGACGCAAGCCTCCTGAGTCCCACTCTGGGGGGGTTCTGTCATTATACTCACTGCTTGCCAAAAAAAAAAAAAAATAATTACCCCGCTGCCTGCAAGCACTCTTCCACCACCCCCCATGGAAAGGAAAATCACCTTGGAAGTTGCTTTCAGAAATCATTCTTTGAAAAATCATTTGCTAAGAGCCTACTACAGCTAGCTTCCAAGCAGAATTCCAGGCTTCCAGAGCAGAATGACCTTTGTCTTACTCATGTAAGCCTCCTGGAGAAATTTAGAGCCTAGAACTGAGGTTCCTAATATCTTTTGCTTCACAAAGCCCTTTGAAAAATGGATAGAAGCTATGAACAATCTCTTTTTAAAATACTGTATTTTTTTTTATTTGAAAAAGCAAATGTTGCCGTATGGGTTTGCTCTGGTTTGAATGTTTGTGTCCCCTCTGCAATTCATGTTGAAGCTTAATCCATACTGCAGTAATTGTATGAGGCGAGGCCTTTAGGAAGTGGTTAGATCAGGAGGGTGCCATCCTCATGAGTGAGATTGGCACTTTTAATAAAAGGTCTGGATTGGATAAATTCACCATTTTTGTCGCTTTTTGCCCTTCTGCCCTCTGCCCTGTGAGAATGCAGCAAGGAGACCCTCACTGCACACTGGGTGTTAACATGTAGTGTCAATCTCCAGAATCATGAGAAAATCAATCTCTGCTCTTTATACATTATCCAGTCTCAGGTATTTTGATACAGTAGCACAGATGGACTAAGACAGCTTTGGAGTAACAGCAGTCTGTCACAGGCATCCTGGGAACTCACCACACCCTGACTCCAGTGTTCATGAATTGCAGCTTAAGAAATCCTGAACCAGACAAGGATAATATAGTTTTGTTCTTTCAGAACAACTGTTAATTCTCCAAAGACAGCTTTCCACAGTGAACAGAGGGTGAGTGTGGCAGTGTGATTTTTGTGGGCACTGTCGTCATTGTCTCAGCAAAGCTCTACCCTGGCTGTGTCCTGTGGTCTTTTGATTTTCAGCCCAGGGTGGGGAGGAAACCAAGATAGAGAGAGGGGTCACCAGCATCAGAGCCAGCCATTATGCTTGAGGAGAAATGTGGTCATTGGATCCATATTGGCTCTGCTTCTGTGGGGGGATGGTAGGAGGCTAGGTGGGATTTTGGGGAGACTTAGAAAAAGAACTAGAAGTCAAGCACAGAAGTTTTGCAATGGGATTTAACTAGGTGTTTAAAAGAGCTCAACTTGAAATGAGCGGAAGGTTTAGAAAGCCTTTATAAGGTCTTCCTAATGATGCTGACAGCTAAGAGTGGCATGCCCCTGAGAGTCTATGATTATCTTGCAGGAGACATCTTTATGGGATCCTTATTAAGAACAGAGTATGTCAGTGGGAGGGAGGGAGGGAGGGAGCAGCAGCATGCTCACAGCTCTGGAGGGCAAGTGAGGCAGCCTCCTCAGTTTGCAAAGTGCTTTGCAGTCATTTTTCATCATTTCTGCAACAGACCCATGAGGTTGATACTGAACCCCCTACAAATTGTAGAGCATCAAAGAAGGTAGTGGGCTGCCCATCTAAAAGTAACCTTAATACCTAGATGGACCTGGAGTTTGCCCCTCTACAGCCAGCATGATGCCATGATCTAGATTAGAATGCTTCCCCTCTCCCTGAACCCTGCAGTTCTGTGATCCCCTGGATTAGTTGGTCTCCTTGCAAAAGAGCATACAAGTCATAACCCCTGTGAGATCTTACCCGCTTCACGTGTGCTCACGCCTCACATGTACTCACCAAGTGCAGGAGATTCCATCAGCCCTACTGAAGGCTTGAGGATTCCCGGGTGGTGTGAGCTTCTGTCTTAGGGATGTGTGAGCAAGGCGATGCATAATGGAGTGGGCCAAGGAAAGACCCAGGAGAAAGAGAACCTCAGGCAGCATTTAGTCCAGTTCCATTGTTTGACTCTGGGGGAAACAATGTGATGCAGTTTTGCTACTAAATTATGAGAACTGATGACGAGGGCAGTAACGATAGGTACATGTTTTGAGTGCTAGCTACCAGGCATGGTGAGTTGGTATCTTCTTGGCGTATTCTCTGAGATGAGCATCAGAGCATGGCTGAGAATCCATGTTGTGTATAAAGGCCTTACATAGAGTAAGGCCAGTAACCAGCCCAACACCTTCTGAGTGTGTAATTATGTGTCTCCCATGCACCTGTTCCAGACTACTGACGATTTTGTGGTTTACAATAACACAAGTAGGTTTTCTTATATATCTGTTGGTCAGAATCCTGGTACAGGTTTCGACAGACTAAAATCAGTCACGTGAGTGATTGGCGCCCCAGTCCTTTCTGGGGCTCCTAGGGGGAGATTCAGTTTCCATCTGTTTGAAATTGTTGACAGAATTCAGTTCCTTATAGTTGTAGGACTACCCCCTTTGCTTCCTGGCTATAAACTGAGGGCTGTTCCTGGCTTTTAGGGGCAACTGCCACCCTGTTCCCCCCATCATAAAAGCTAGCAGTGACCAGTAGAGTCCTTTTTGGTCACATCTCTCTGACCCTCCTCCTAGAATCACATATTCCCCCCACCCTCTCTCCCTCTCCTTTTCTCACCCTGTCAGAAAAGATTCACTGCTTTTAAAGACTCATGTGATTAGATTGGGCCCACCCGGATAATCTAGGATAATCTCTACATCTCATAACCTTAATGATGTTAAAGTTCCCTTTGCCCTGTAAGGTTCCAGGGATTATGATGTAGACCTCTTTGGAAGGCCATTTTTCTGCTTCCCACAGTGACCCAGAGAAATTTGCCTGACTAGCACTCGGGAGGCTGAGGTAGGAGGAGTGTTGTGAGTTCGAGACTGGCTTGGGCTATAACATGAGCACAAGGCCGGTCTGAGCTACATAGTGCAACCCTGCCTCAAAAAACTAGGGCTGGGAGTTTGGCTCAGTGGCTTAAACGCCTGTCTGGCAGGTGTGAGGTTGTGAGTATAATCCCTGGTGCCGCAAAAAAAAAAAAAGAAAGAAAGAAAGAAAGAAAGAAACTTGCCTGACTTTTTGGTTTGGTTAAATAGGAAGAACATGGCATTCACTTTTAGGTTGTGAAGACGAAATATGAAGGATAGCTTCTGGCACATTGGCATTAGCTGCGGGAACTGTTCTCAAACCTGTTTGGCATTTGAGGAAACATGCTTCAAGATGATAATTAACTCGCATGAGGAACAAGATGCAAAACTCCTTGCAAGACAGCAGTATATTTCATCCATCCGTTTCATCGCCTGTGGTCCCTGCCACAGTGCCTGGCCCAAACAAGATGCTGAGTAAATACTCATAGAACAGATGACCCAGAACCAGAAAGCGTGCGTGACTTGTATGCGCACCGTGAGACTGAGAGAATGTCAGAGGCAGAGGGACTCTTGGGAGGGGTTAACAGTTCAGGCTTCTCATTTTATGCCTGGGAATCTGAGGCTCTGTGGGAAGGGAACTGCCTCAGGTGATAGATAAGGAAGAGCCCCAGCATGTGGCCAGCACTTTTCTGGTCTGTACATTTTCTTTTGTATCAGGCTGTGTACACTTCTGTAGAGGTCTCTAGACCCTATGATAAAAGCTGAGCCAGAAGCCAGTTCCCTAGAAGGCACTGAGTGCCACTGACCTCTGGTGCAGCTTCAGAGAGAGGAGCTCACGTGGAGAGAGAGTCCACCTTTTCTTCCTAGAGGTGGCCTCTGGCAGGGATTGTCTGCAGCGTGTCCTTGGGTTCTGGGGATCCCCTGAGGCAGCTCCCCAGCAGGCCTGCAGCCAGACGCCTGCTGCTCACTCAGGCCTGCATCAGTCCTCATCTGCTTTGACAGAAGACCACATGCCTGTCCACTTATACCTACATCTTTATGGGATTTAGGGCCATTTGGTTCTGTGTGATTCAGTTTCCCCATCTCTAACTCCTCTGGGCACCGTCAGAGTCCCAAGTGATGACACTGAGTTTCAGTCCCTTTCAGAGGAATGGTTGGAGAATATTCATACCAGCCTTGGGGACAGAGTTGTGCTAGTATCACAAAGACTCCCTGGTTCTGCTGAGGCTAAACACAGCTTGGCAACCAGTCTGGTTCTTCTGAGTAGCTGCTAGTGCCCTACCCCCTCCACGGGAGCCAGCTAGGGCAGGACTGGATGTGCCCAGTGTCTCTGGCCTCTCAGGCAGTGCCAGGCCATCCCTGACACGGGGCAACCACAGGAAAAGCCATCTGTCTCTGTAGAGAAGGATGTGACATTTAGGCTGTTATTTCACTGGAATTCAGGGTTTGTCCTCCTGTCTGAGGAAGGTTGAGTAAAAGCTGAACCACCTTTTTCCTAGGCAAGAAGTGCTAAAAGTCATGATGTGAGGGTTACCAGGTAATTCAGCAGAGGAATGGAATGCATGAGTGGTACTTGAAAGGGACAACTGATGTATATTCCAGCTACACACCAACCCTAGGGCCTAGCACTTTTGAAATGCTTACTTTGAGTTATAATAATCCATTGAGGCAGATGTGATTTGTCCAGTTTTACAGGTGAGGGTATGAAAATTGGAAGATGATGATTCTGGTTACTCAGAGAGTACAAACAGGAATTATTTGGGCTCCCATGATTTAAATTTGAGCTTGATTTGGCTATCAAGTGTACATCAACATGTATGCACCTAGATCAGATAGGGCTAGAACCAACTCCTCTGCCTTCTAATGGAAGATGGAGTTCATTCTAGCAGACAGGAGTGAGTAAAGCAGTGGCATAATAATAACAGCACCATTCAGCAGCCAAATAGTGAGTATTCATGAGTGCCTGCCAGATTGTATACCATGAGTGTGTACCATTTCCAGGGAGCTGCCATTCTAGGTACAGGAAGACAGATAAACACACACAACTCCATGAAGAGAATAAAATAGGGAAACGTGAAGGCTAACTGGACAACTACTTTAGCTGAAGTGATCAGAGAGAGATCAGGAAGAGAAAGATTCCTTATGGAAGGAAGATCACCTGAGGAGGAAAGGGCAGCCATGCAAAAGTTCTGAGGAAAGAACTTTCCAAACAGAAGGAACAGAAGGACAAAGAGACAGTGAGATAGCAGTGGGCTTACAGTGACCTACAAATAGGAAAACCCCTGGATGACTGAGTTCTGGAAAAGGGCTGATGTGCAGAAAGGGTCTTCAAGATTGTTAGCGTACTGGGGAGCCACTACAGGGAATCAGTTAGGAGAGATATCAAGTCTGATTTATACTTTGAAAGTTCGTTTTCATTGCCATATGGAGAATGGGTTAAGGAGGAGCAGGAGAAGAAGCAGAGACCAAGAAGCCACCAGTGTCTTCTAATTGGGTGAGAGATGGAGGTAACTGAGACCAGAGTAGACAGTGAGGAATTATTGGAATCAGTCAATAATTTGGAGTTAGAGTCAATAGGATTGACTTATGACAAGGGCAATAATGTTTTTGTAAACCAATTCTAGGTGAGAAGGAATGCCCTTGACTATAGAGTGTACCAGGTTCTGTCATGTCATCCTCCCCCCGCACACACACACTAACTTCAGGCTGCCAGTCTGACAGTACACATTGCGCAGTTAGCTCTCAAGAGCCAGTTCAAGCCAGCTCCAGCTCAGTACCTGGTCAGTCTGTGGAAGGAGAGAAAGCAAAAACTGGAGAATATTAAAAGGTCTTTGACCTGAGCACCTGGATGGATGGTTCACCAGAGTAGAAAAGACTAAAGGTGGAGAGAAAGAGAATGGGGGTAGGGGGGATATAGTTCTGGCCACATTTGCTTTTAGATGCATAGTTATATATTTCATAGATGCCCACTTAATAAGTTCTAGGCATCTGCACACTGTCTTTAATGCTAATTCTTTCAATAACTACGAGTTTGGTTATTTCTTCTCTATTTATAGAACAAAAATCTGAGGTAAAAGGGGCCAAGAAATTTAACCAAGGTTATACAGATATAAAGGACAGAGATGAGTTTGAACGTGGTTGGCCTTGTCTCTCATCCAAGAGCCTGATCATTGCACACACTATCCCATCCCCAGCTCTATGCCATGTTTTTGGAATTTGAAAAGTGGATCTTAGGAAGTTTTGGGACAGCTTTGTAGAGTGTTATACTTTTTTTTAAAGGGAAAAGAATAGTTTCATTTTGTTTTATTGGCCTACACAGTGTTTTTTTAAAAAAGAAATGCAGTTGTCTTACACAAGTACATATTCATTTCCGTTTCATGCTGTCTCTTCACCTGCCCCACGTACACATATTTCTTGTTTGCACCAGAAGGCAGTACCGTGTCCCTTGCTAGAGGAGCCAGTATATAATCGGCTCTGTAGGCTACTTCTTGGCTTGGTCCTTGCACCTAAGGGCAGGAGCACATGGTTCCCACTCTGTCCCCAAGCCCAGGCCTGTCACAGGGTTGTAGGGTGTGTTTGATTTGCACCTCAGCTATACCGTTCCTAACCTGCTCAGTTACTAACAGCATCATGTACTTTAGCCATAAGCACTGTGGTCTTTCTGACTCAGTAAATACTGAAACTTTCTCACCTTTTTTCCTGACTGTATTGTCGTTATTATTCTGCTAGCATAATAAGGCTTGGAGGTATTGTTTTTCCACCTGCAGCCTTTTGGTCTTCTTTCTGGTGACATGATCATTTCATGGTATACTTCAGCATCATCAGCAGAGGCCTCCACTCCCTGCCTGCAGTTCTGGGTTCACTACCTGCAGTGGCATAGCAGGGTTGGTGGGAACCCTCAC
This sequence comes from Dasyprocta punctata, assembly GCA_004363535.1. Lineage (NCBI taxonomy): Eukaryota > Metazoa > Chordata > Mammalia > Rodentia > Dasyproctidae > Dasyprocta > Dasyprocta punctata. The sequence goes on along the minus strand of RJWM01017194.1, from coordinate 19,380 downwards.
CTCAGAGCTGGCATGATCAGGAGCCCCTGAGCACTTTGCCAGGGCCAGTGACCTTTCCAGAGCCAGGGAGAAAAGACAGCTAGCCTCTTCTGGGCAGATCATATGTACCAGGCGCCACAGAGGAGAGTTTCCCCAGGCTTAGTTAAGGCCACAGCCAGACTGGAACAGAGCAAGTGGAAATACCTAAGAGTAGCAGGCCTTGCCAGATATCTCCATGTGTGAACTCATTTAGCCAAAGGTGTTTGAGCTTCTCTCTGTCTGTCTTTTTAGAGTATGTATTTTTAAATGCATAAGAACAAATAGAAAAATGTAGTGCTGGCTATGGTAGCTCATACCTGTAATCCCAGCACTGGGAGACCAAGGCAGGAGGATTGCCATGAGTTCAAGGCCAGCCTGAGAGTGAGTTCAAGGTAAGCCAGAACTATTTAGTGAGAAACTGTCTTAAAAAAAAATTAAAAAAAAAAAAGAAGGAAAGAAAGAAAGGTAAAAGTTTACATTACTGTAAGTATAAATGCAACTTTTTTCCATGCTGCTGTTGGTCATAGTGGTATATCCTTCCTGTCCTCGCCTTACCCTAGCTTGAGCACCAATACAATGGGAACCAACACTGAGTTCTTTATCAGAAAAAACTTGAGTTCTGGGTCCCAGTTCTGCTAACTCTAATGTGCAGTGTGCTGTGGTTACATCTCATTTCACTGCCTTACCTCCTTCAGATCTGTGTAAATGTCACTTTCTTGCATGTTTTCAGACCACCCTGTGTAAATTAAGACCCCATTCTTAGCACTTCTTCTCTCATTCTGCTTTATATTTCTAAACTGTAATTAGTGCTACACAACATATTTGCAGATTAGCTTTGTGTTTGTTAGCAATCTTATCCCATATATATTCCATAAGACCAGGAATTCTCTGTTTCTATCTGCTAGGTGTCTGACACATAATAAGAGCTCAATAAATTTTGTTGTTTGAATGAACTGAAGTTATGTAATCTAATGGTAGTTAGTAAAATTTTATAATGAAAGGGAAATGAAGAGTGACCTTAATGCTCGAAGGAAGGGTTCAGAAGGTGGAAGTAGAACCCTTTTGAGAGATATCTACTTTGTTGGAAGATACTATTGTTGTCCTTGGCTGTCGCTGGGGGGGAAGGAGCTATAGGTAATTAGATTCCTACAGACTACAGGGCACTGCTTTAGGTTGGAATGATGGATGAATTTAATCTTCACAATAACCCAATGAGGTAAGTTTCATTATCTCCATTTTACAGATTAAGTAAATCAATAAATACGAGAGACCCAGAAACTCAACTGTATCTAATTCCGAAGTGCCTAAAGCCATGGCTAGCAGACACGGGTGCCGAATGAGTGTCTGTGAGTAGAGAAAGCCCGACTCTTCACACTCCTAGAGTTGCTCAAGCTCCCCACAAAGGTGTACAGTGAAAGGGGGCAGTGCACGTGCTAGGGAGGCTGAAAGGCATTGCTCACAGAGGCCCACTTCAAGCCTAGAGTTTCTTGGCCTTTTGTTTTAAAACTTCACATAACTTCTTGCGTTCTCCTTCATGTAATAAAACAAATTCTTGCTGTTCTTATATAGAAAAGATACTTTTGACTAGCCACTTGCAGCACATAATCTTTAAAAACATACAAACAAATAAATGACTACTGTTGAAGCCACTTGTTTGCCTCTTCCCCTGGGTGGCATGCTCCTGATGTGAGTTTTGTGTGTCCAGGACTCATTCAGGCCAGTGTGCAAAGGCCACAGCGGGCTGTGTGCAGCCTGGCCTTTTCCGTACCCCACAGTGGGAACTCATGCTGTTTGTCCCCTGCGCAAACACGGCTTGTCTCGAGGAAGCAGGATATTCACATCCAGCCTGAACCATCTGTTGTTTCAGACCTGGATGATGGCTGCACTTGGATGAATGGGGCTTTAGCAAACAGAGCCTGGCCTGGTACCCTGATAAGGGGCTACATCTCAAACAGGTTTTATAGCTCTGCCCTTCATCTTCTGTCAAACGTGGGTGGAGAGAAAGTCACAGAGAGTATGAAATGTCCTGAAGCTGTTGGAATAACATTGGTGGTTTGTTTTGTTTAATTAGAGGTCCAGGGGGGCATGTAGATGGACCACTAAGACTCAGCCCATAAGACTTTGATGTCAGATAGCTAAGGGTTTCCTTTTGGGTTAATGCCTCAGTCATCATCTTCAAATGTGGGATCAAGGTCTCCTGGGCTTCCACTGGCTCCTAGATAAGATTTCTTCATAATTTGTGTCTTTGTTCCTCTCTAGAACACCTGTCCATGTATCCAGAGTCATGCCGTGGTTTTATTTTATTTTTATTTATTATTGTTGTTATTTACTATTATTTTGGTACCAGGAATCGAATTCAGGGCCTCGTTCTTGCCAGGCAGGCACTGTGCTACTAAGCTACATCCCCAGCCCCATGAAGTAGTTTTAAAGTGGAAGGACTCACAGAGATTGTTCAGCCCTTGCATTTCCCAGATGGGACACTTGTATTGCCACAGACAGAAAAAGAGGCCCTACCACATCTAATCTCTCAGTCTGCAACCTCACAGTCTGGGGCTATGTGGTTAGTACCCTGGATGTCTGTCTCTCTGGTAGGAAACAGCTGAGACTTTGCTTAGCTTTTCTCATCTGTTTAATTGCTATCCTGTAGCTATGTCAGCAAGCCAGGACTCACAGACAGAAAGAAGTAAGGACAATTAAGGTATATAAGTCTGAAAACAATGGCACTGTTGCCTGGGCAGTTTGGTCTACTCTGTGAAAGCATTGATTGGCTTCCCCCTTGGCCAGCAGCTTACCTCCCAAGCCTCTGAAATCTAGGGTGGGATGTTTTGAGAGCCCCTAGGAGATAGGCTCCAAAAAGAGTCTTTCTTGCACAGGGAAAGAACTCCCTTTATTCAAGCTATGCCCAGATGTAACCTTTTATGTGCCACCCTGTCCTAAGAGCAGTCTTCATCATGTTCTGTCCCCACCTTGTGCTTATGTGTCCCTTTCCTGTTTTCCCTTTCTAGAAAATATGCTCCCTGAAAGCCAGGTCTGTATCAGTTCTGTTCACTGCTAGATCCCTGGCACCCAGGAAAGTACTTGGCATGTTCTGTGTGAGCAGGAATTGGAGATATAGTGAAACTTAGGGGAACAATTGGGAGGGACTAGGAGCAGTGAGAGAGAGTGGCTCTAGGAACAGAGTAAACATCCTTTTCTGAGCCTCTTGGATAAATCTGAGTGCAGGCTGCATTTGAATAGAGCTGCTTCAAAGGGCTCATCTGTAATTCTGTCAAAAACCACCAAGATTGGTACTCAGCATTAACACCTAAAGTCAAGGGTTTCTGGTTCCCTAGTCATCCAACCTGTATTTCCCAATAGGCCTCTCTTCAATACTCAGTGTCCTCTCTACCCTCCAGCACAAAGCCTTTGGGAAGTTGAAGTCTGGTCCCAGGAGGAGGTGTATCTCAGTTACAGTGTCATCCCCATGGCTCCCCATGGCACTTTTCCCATTTGGTTGGCAGATTAGAGAGAATAAGAAAATGTTGAGGTGGGAGGGGCCCCCAAACCATCCAAGTTTATTTCTGTTTGTGGAAGATGATGGACTAGTGGGGACTGATACCCAGAGAAGATAAAGGATCTACCAAAGGACATACAGCAAGGCATTGACACATTCCTGCTTTAAAAAATAAAAATAAAAATCAATCTTTATGTTTTATTATTAATCTTTTGATGTTCCCTCCTTCCTATTGCCTCCTCTTCCCCACACCCACACCCAAAAATATCTCCCAGAGCTTGCCAGGAGCTTCCTAATGCTTACACTAACATGACTGACCCGTTAAGGCCTTGTTCTGAAGCAGTAGCTGAGAAGTTCGTGCATCTTCAGAAATGTGCCCGGTAAGACAGATGGTGTTTCTGGCTAGACAGTGGCTCTCAGAAGCCAGGCATTCCCCAGGTTCGTGTGCCTTGGAAGTCTCATTCTGCAAGCTTTTAATGTGTGTTCTACACCTGCCCTAAAAGGCGTGAGGTCGAGTAAGTATAGAAAATGCTATCTATTCTATAAGCTTTTGGAGAGACACAGTGGACTTTAGTGTATTAAGGGCTCTGAGAAGTTCTACAGTTAAGAAAAGTTTTGTGGTAAGACTATACAAAAAAGTCTTTTTGTGTGATTCAGAGTTTCTTCTACTGGTTTGATCTCAGAACTCTCTGCACAAAAAACAGTTGAACTTTCACAGAATTAGCCTTCCTCCAACCACAGACCAGCCAGACCACTCATAAAGAGGACCTGACATTTACTTTTCATGTATGCAATCCTGGTGTTTCCTTAATAGTAAACTATATTGGGGGGAGGGGCATGACATCCAGGCTTCCTCAAAAGATGGAGATAAAGTGCCCTCCAATCAGTTTTTTTGCTTCTTACAATGAGGACAAAGGAAAGACAGCTTTGCAAAGGCATCTCCCTTTCTTTATATTCTGTGATTCTGTTTTTATTGTCCTAAGAAAGCCTGCAGGCTCTTTCCATTTCATGAGCACAACAAAATAGGGCCTTTAAATAAATGGTTTTCTAGACATGCCAAAAAGAATTCACCATTAGGAATTGCATCAGTGATGCCCACAGAGCTGGGGGTTGGGGGAAAGCTGAGTATCCTTATGCTAAGTGGATTTGAATCCTACCATCACCAGGGAACAGGACTTAATCTGGTTGTCTCTTTTCTAATCTGTAAAATGGAGTACCTGCAGTATCTGCCAAAGATGGTTCTGAGCATTGCTGAGATCTGTGTTCAGTGTTTAGAATGATATTCAATGCAAAAATAATACTTGCAAGCACTTACTTGTTAGCATTGCAATGAGAACTCTGTGTAGACCCTACCTTTGTTCTTTTTATTCCTGTGCCCCAGAGTCTGGATCAGAGACTGACACATTAAATAGAAGTTTGCTAAAGGTTGGTTAAATGAATGAGTGAGAAAATGCATGGATGGTCTTCTCTGTATGGATAATGAGGCATATCTCTGAGAATCAGATCCTGGCATAGGAGTTGCTGGGCTCAGGGGGAGCTGCTTCTCTACAGGGCAAGGCATTTGCTTCCTCTGCCTGCTTGTGTCTGTATAAATGAGAAGCCAGCACCCAAGAGGATATAAGTTACGATGTGGAATTCAGAAGCAGGGCACAAGGTGATTTCCTGGAAGGTGACAGTGTTGTCTCAGTGTTTCAGGCGTCGAGGTTCCAAACCATGTGGATTTCTATTCCTGGTTACCATACACAAATCTGTGCCTGCCCCAGCCAGAGAATGCCAGTGTGAGGACTGTTAACTTTGGGTTATCCCAGGGAAGAAGCTGCCTGCAGGGCAGCTTTGGAAAGGATGGGAAATACCCCGAGCTGTCTAAGGGGGACCAGGAGCCTGTTGGTCACATTGATTCTAGTTCCCCAAGGGCCCTGCATTCCTTGTTCTGTGGGTTGGCACCACAGAATGACATGTGAACCCTTGACCTGCTGGTGTAGATTTTACCCTCTCTTGAGGAAACATAACCAAGGCACTGAACCAAAATAAGCAGCGCAGATGCTATGCTGACTGGCTCTGCCGGGAAGCATGATAGTGATTTGCCCTAGGCTTCTCTTTGCTTTCAATAATCTTAAATTCTGCCTGGTGTTACTAAATGGGGAGGTTCATTCTGCTCCACTGTATGGCAGTGTGTTTACCCAAACATTTACACCAGCTTGTTTATATTCCTAAAGGAGCCAGAGTTTACTAAGAGTTCGGTATTATTAAGGACCATAAAGTGGTCCTGGATCCCCCCAGCCCTCCTGATGAAGATGGAGGTAAGAGTTGACTCTCTTTCCTCCTCCCTGTCCACTCCCTCTCTCTTTTGGCTGGATGACAGTAGCAGTCAGTCTAAAGAGTGGCAAAACCCTGAACAAAACTTGTGCAACCAGCCAGGTCATGCCTCCCCAACCCCAGCTGGGTCCAGAAAGTTGTTAAGTTGGAACACTCATAGTTTGGAGTTGGGCCATCAGCCCAATCTCTGTCTCTGGAGAGGGGGAAAATAAGAACGCTGCAGGCTTTCAGATGAACACTGTGTTTCAGGAAGTACGACTTGAAAGAGCGGTGAGCTGTGGTCCAGTCAGGCTGCAGTTTCTTGGGCTATTCCCTTAAATTCTAGGAGCTAGTGTGGGGGATCACATTGAAAGCTGGATAAACCTATGCACTATTTCAGAGCTGACCAAGCTTCTTAATTTTGCATTTTCACCAATTCCTGGGTAACATGCTTCTCATACCATACCCAGGGTGTCCTCTCTGAAGGTGTGAGAGTTCCTGAGGGAGTGTGGTTCAGCAAAGGGCTAGCCCCTTCCCCTTCACTCCTAGCACTCCTGCTCCAATTACCACACTGGGCATTTTTAACTCGGAGATCCTCTAAGAGAATCCATTTTAGTCCCAGTTCATCTCTTTTCCCCAAAGCATCTGTGTGAATCAGAGAACCTGCTACACTTGAGGATTGATAGTGTGTGGTTTTGAGGCTGTACTGCACCAGGCCTGTTGATGTTCAGCCACCAGCTTGCCAGAAAATGTTGTATCTTTGTCACCCCACAGTTCCTCAGAGCATTTAAATATGATGCCAGGGCACATGAATTCTGCAAAAGTCACTTATCCTTTATGAGGCAGAAGTGCTTAGCCACATCTCACAACACTCAGGGTACAAGGAAGGAAGGGGTATAAAGTTCATGCTCCCTTGAGGACATGATTGAGAAAAGTTATTTCTTCTAGCACTGTGCTACATCAGTAGATTCTAGGACTTCCCTCCAATAGTAGATGGCTCAGACCCCTTAGAACATGTAGAAACTTAATATAGATTTAGACTCTTAGAAAAGATAGGTGAGGAGAGAACAATGGCCACAGCAACAAACAAGCCCAGTCTGGGAACCAGTGCCATGCGTGGGCCTCTGGAACACTGGGAACAACTAGATCCGAGCCTCTCCTGGTGAGTCAGCACCATTCTCGGACGGGGGTTAGAGAGAACAATGGCTGCAGCACCAAACAAGCCCAGTCTGGGAACCAGCATCATGCGTAGGCCTCCGGGGAACTGGGAACAGCCAGACCCCAGCTCCTTCTTGCACAGGGCTGGCAGACAAGAAGTACCATCTCCCTCCACCCAAGTGACTGGCTTATCTGGGGAAACACAGACTGTGATGGTATCTATTGAGGTGAAATGCAATTGGATGCCTGTGGTGCTTTGCTATTTCACTAATATTGCAGTTCGAGGACCAGTGGTCTGATCATAAGTTCAGAGGATACCGCTAAGCAATGTGTCATCTAGGGAGAGTCTTACCTTCTGAGGGTTGCAGCCATTGTTGATTACCTATGGTCTTGTTTTGAGGTCCTATGTTGTTTCCATTGTTTTGTTGGGTTGGGTTTTATTCTCTTTTGTTTTGATTATATTAAATCCCATGGCAGGAAAAGCTGTTTCAAGGATAGCAAGATATATTATGGTAGCAATTTTGGATTTACTATTGACTTGTTTTGAAATCCTTTATCACATTCGTTGTTTTGTTTTTATTGTTTCTATTCTATTCTGTTCTATTTGATTTATACTATGTCTGAAGTTATCTGCTGCTATTTTGAAGACATCAAGGGGCATTATAATAATTACTGTTGATTCCATAATGTTTTGAAGTCCTGTATCTCTTACACTGGTTTGTTTTGATTGCTTTTATTCTGTTATATACTCTTTAAAATGTAAAAAAAAAAAAAAAAAAAAAAAAAAAAAAAAAAAAAAAGTTAAATAAAAAGAAAAGATAGGCGCTTAGAGAGATCATATAGCCCTGTCCATTCATAGATAGGGAAGCCCCTGCCCACAGAGACTAAAAGGGCATGAGTAGGTCTACAAGAACTGAAGGCCAGCTGGACACAAGACAGACCACGTGAGTGGCCTCCACAAATATAGTTTCTGCCCCTCTACCATTTCCCCTGCTCCTGGAGCCTCCTTGACCTGCTATTCTCAGTACCCTCTTAGAGCACACACCCATCAAAACTGCTTTTTGAGTGAAGACCTTGCACTTTCCTTGAGATTCTGATGGAAGTGTGGAGTGTAGCCTGTCCTCCTTAGGCCTCTGGGGACACTCTTCTTCTGTGCAGGCTGTAACCACTGCCTCCTTCTCTTACTCTGCCAGTGTTACCCAGCAGTATCCTGAGGTTGAGAGAGTCATTAGGCCTGTAGCTAGCCCCTTTCCTACTGGCTTAAGATAAATGTGCAATAATTGTGGCAGGAGATACTATTTCATTTGACCTATGTGAATCTGGTGGCTTTGTAAAATAGGAAAAGAGAGTGGAGAAAGTTTGTACAATATGGGTATTTTATGTACATAACTTAACTGTTCATCATTTAAATCATCACAATGGGAATCAAGGCTCTTCTGCTTTCACATGAGGTAGTGACTTTGAGTTACAGTCCATGTTGATGTGGGGAAGCTGGGTATCAGTCCTAAGGTAAAGTCTTTATCAGCCCAGGTCTCCACTGGAGTTCAGACAGTCATTCTTGATTTCATTCTTAAGAGGAAGCAACATTCTTCCATTATTTCTTCCCAGATCTTTCCTGAAGCTGATGGAATGGTTGACTTTTGCTGACAAATTCCATACTGGTTTACTTTGGGGAGAAAAATGAGTGAGATGGGCTATTATGGCCATAGTTTAAATTGCAGAATGGGTCAGGCATAACTTTCAAAGTAGAATGTGTTGGATAAAAGGCAACTTGGGTTAAATTTGCCCTTTTTATTCTCTTCACGTGTCTTTCTCTCCCCTCCACACACACACACACACAGGGAAGGAGGGGGTGGATTTAGATTGAGTTCATAGAATTAACCATCAGAAATTGGAAGAAAGGAAGGAATGCAAAGGTGTCCATCCTAGAGCCTTAGAAGTTTCCAGATACGACTTCCATGTAAGTCCAGCCCACATTGTTCCAGGGAAGCCATCAGTTTATATTGGACAAAAGTCAAAATGCTGAAGCACCAGTCTTTTGTCACCCTAGAAACAACCTTCTTACTCCCAGTTCAGTGCTCTGCTTCACATGTTACTTCATTCTTGGAATGACCTTTCAAAGTCCATGACTCACCAGAGCAAATTGGTCTCATGGCATTATAGTGGTACTAGCAGTTTGTTCCTAAATTCAGTGATTCTCTATAATCATCAAATACTTTATGGGTTTGAATGACTTTTGATTGTCTCACGAAGTCTGAAAATAAGTTTCAGAGTTGGGCGTGGTGGTGCACGCCTTTAATCCCAGCACTCGGGAGGCAGAGCTAGATAAAGCATTGTGAGTTCAAGGCTAGCTTGGGCTACAATGTGAGCAAGGCCAGCCTGAACTATATAGTGTGACCCTGACTCAAAAAAAAAAAAAATAGGGCTGGGAGTTTGGCTCAGTAGCTTAAGCGCCTGCATGGCAGGCGCAAGGCTGTGAATTTGATCCCTGGTACTGCAAAATAAATAAATAAATAAAAGAAAGAAAGAAAAAGAAAAGAAAGTGAGGTTTCACTCACTATCATAAATATTTTCAGATTCTTAATACATGCTTTTAAAAAAAGGCAATCAGGAGTGCTTTAACCAACGACTTTGTTGCTGGAGTATGTGAGGTTGTGGATTTGGACATCTATTTCTGTCACTTCATCTTGGATACATTTGTACCTCACTTACCTCAGCCATAATGTGAAAGTAGTAATAGAGCTTAATTCATAAAATTCTTATCAGGAATATGTGATTGTGTCCATATAAAATGCTTATTAGTATATTGCTTGGCACATAACAAGCACTGAAAAATATTTGCTATTAACATTATCTTACTATGTTTGTAACAGTCTCATAATTGTAGATGCTATGAACCAATGCAAATTAATATGGTATAAGAATAGGAAGAATCAAAGAACTAAAGAGTAATGACATTAGCTAGCAGGACTTATGCCACCATTCAACAGATATTTACTAAGCATCTAGTATGTGCCAGACAGGGAGCTGCATATGGGGATGAGTGAGACAGATATAGTCCTGCCTTTGTAAGCCCTGTCTTCTTGCAGGTTACATGGTTACTTAGTGGGTTATTACCAACATACAGAGTGTTACACATGGATATCTTGCTTCAGAGAGAGGAGAAACGGTGCATTCTGGTGGCCACCCCACTGCTGCAACCAGCAAAACACAGCCATGTCCCTGGAAATTGGGTCTGTTTAAATTTAACTCTAGGGGGAGAAACACAGCCGTTCATTTCCAAACTGTAATTCTCTCCCCACCACCACCACCACCATGTGCTATTGGGAAGCACAGATGCTTTGGCGTTTTCCCACTAACAATAACAGAGATTGTTCACAATTATGAATGGTTTTGGTTGACTTCAGCTCCAACAAAAACCATGAATCATTTCATAACTTCTGAAATTGCAAAGAAATAACAAACACTGGCTCCAGGAAAAAAAAAATGGACACATTATGAAGCACAAAGTCTTCTAAATCAAAACGTGAATCCTTTTTTATTTACTTAGCAGCTGCACATTGCAAGGCCAGCTGGCAATGGAAAAAAAAAAAAACAAGCTCATATCTAGGTACCTGGGGTACCACTTGTACAGTCTCATTTGTGGAATCCATAAATGACCACAGTATAATTTTCTTTCTCCATCATTCTTAAAGCTGTGGGCCCAAAACATTATTTCATACATTTTACTATATTCTAAAAAAATGAGTGTGAACAAAGATGCGCAGACTGAGGTTCATGTGACAGACAAAGGGTCCCTGTCATGAATTCTATCACAATACCCACATGTACACACACACCCTTTTTGTGACCACTTTTTGGCATACCACTTGTATCCTGCTGATATTGGGCACACAACACAAGGCTTTCAAGAGGTAAGACTAAGAGGGTTGGGCTTCCCCCAACCTGTGACAGCCTATGTGGTACCAACTGGGCCTGGGATTTGAGCAAGGCAGAGATACAGGTTAGCAGCTCCTCCTCTACAAAATGTATCAGACAGTGCTTACTAGAGGAACAGATTTAATGCAAGATATACAAATATACAAGAGTTTACTAGATTGGTTCACAGTGGCCACCACAGAGTCAAGTATGGAAAAGTACAAAAAGTCTGTCTGCAGCCTGGAGATCCAAAGGATCTAGTTGAAGGCTTGGAGCTCAGTGTAGTGTCCTATGCAAGTCCATGTCAGGAGGCCAAAGGGTCTGCAATGGAAAGCTCAAGGGTCTGGGCTGGAGGCTAAAGAGTCTGCACTGGAAACCAAGAGATGACATCAAAGATGAAGGTGAAGACTGGGCTCTTCCAAAGAAATGGAAGCAAGCCTTCCTTCTTCTTTTCCCCTTTATACCATTCAAGTGACAAGTTGCCCTAGTGCAGGTCTTTGTTTTCAGTAAATTGCCTCAGCCACACTCAGAACTGTGCTGCCCCAATTTATTTGAACATTTCTTACTCAAGCTGACATAATCAGTTAACTGTCACAATGTGCATCCTTCCCTGATGGCCAAGGACACAATGAAGTCATTGGCTGTAGCCCACCCATACTCACAGAGACCTAGGCAACTTGTAACACCTCAAGGCTAAGACCAAATTGAGCCTTAGAGGGCGAGCATATGCCCACCATGCCACAGTCTCAGAAGCTGCCTTTCCCATCCCACAGACATTCTTTTTTTCATGTTAGTAATGCCAGCATACCTACAAAACTTTGCTTGTTCTTTTGAAAATAGTTCAGGGAGGAGTTGTTTCTATCCTCACCCCAAGCCTGCTTCCACTCCTAGTCTGTTCCACACTAGGGGTAGAAGACAGACAGCAATAGATTCAGGTTCATAGATATAGCATCTTCACCACCCCTGCATGTTTTAACTAATTCTTCTGTTAAGCAATTAATGCTTATTTATAATAGACAACTTACATGTACAGATTTCAAAGGGAAAGAAAATAAATATAACCTGTGTGTTAGTCTGAAACACAATACTTCCAGTTACTGAAACACAATACTTAAGACAATCAACTTAATAAGATACTTAAAAGAGGAAACATTTATTTTTGGCTCATGGTTTTGGAGGTTTCAGTCCATGATTTGGCCTTATTACTTTTGAGCCTGTAGCAAGGCAGTACATCATAGCAGCTGCACGTGGTAGAGGAAGCCCCTTCATTTAATGGCCAGGAATGAAAGAGGAAGATGAAGGGACTGGGGTTCTAATATCCCTTTCCATGGAGTGATCCAGTGACCATAAGACATCCCTTGAGTCCATACTCATAAGTGAATTAATCCATCTCGTATATGTAAACATCACATTGTCTCCCTAATGTGAGAAGCTGAAAGAGTAAATAAGATGTTATAAATGTATGTTAATTCTGGAAATAATGTCCTGTTATCCTTCTAAAGTTTTTATTCCTTTTCAAAATCGTTTTAATGATTTCAAGTCTTTTGGATTTTCATATCAATTTTAGAAAAGCCTACCAATTAAAAAAAAGTGAAATTTTCATTAGAGTTAGGTTATTAGATCAGTTTTTGGAAAATTGTTATCTTCAAGTATTTCACCTTTAAAATAGTTCTTGAAATCTTCAATTTCTCTGTAACGTTTTCTAGTTTTCTGTATCTAGGTCTTGTAAATTTTGTGGTGAGATTTATCACTATTTTATATTTTAATACTCTTGTAAAGGATGTGTTTTGTTTTTGTTTGTCAGCATGAAGTGAAAGTACAGTTGCTTTTCAATAAACTTTATCTTAGAAAAATAAATAAAATAACATAAAATAAGACTTGTTTGTTTCAGGATGTAGAATTAAGTTAAACTACTGTGTAAGTGGAGTATGGTAGTACGTGCCCAAAAATCATGAGGATGTCCTTGAATGACTGAAGTTTGGGAAATGGCGAACCAGACCTGTCCCTTTCCTTCCCATGCAGTCCAGTGTCCCTTCTCGCTAAGGCAGCAGAAAAGGTGTTTTGATTGAGTATATGTGTGTTTATTCATTCATGAAGAGCTTTCATTTACAAGGCTGAGGGAACTGAGCAGGAGCAGAGAGGGTTCTGTCTGCTGGCAGAGAGCCTGGGTGAAGCCTCAAACCAAGGCCATACTGAGGAAGAAGGCAAGCTGTGAACCTGAGAATTCTCTGCACTATGACTCGGAAACAGGCTATGGTCCTGGCTGACAACAGTCAGAGTTAGAGGGCACTGTGTAGGCCACTCAGCACTCTCCCTGTTAGCATAAGACAGCTCCTGAGGCACAGCAGAAGTAGCAAAAACACTGATTTTTTTTTTTAAAGAACATATTTAACTGTTAGTACATGTTGGCACTTCACATGGGTCATTATAAATTTATCATAGGTTTAAAAGATAGTAACAATAGTAGTAATAAGAATAGAAAGATGGGAAAAAAATAATCTTTATTGATACCTACCCCCAGAAAATGATTTACAGATCCAATGCAGTCCCTATCGGAATCTCAGATACCTTCTTTGTAGAAACTGACAAGCTGATCTTAAAATTCATCTGGAATTTCAAGGAACCCAGAATAACAAAAGCACTGAAAAGAGAAAATAAAGTAGGGCTCAAGTGAAAACTTACTACAAATCAATGCTAATCAAGACTATATGGCAGTGGAACAAGAAGAGACATTTAGATCCATCAAACAGAATTGAGAATCTGGAAATAAATGTATCTATGGTCAGAGTGATCATTCTGTGAGGAAACCATAGTATTTTCCACAATTGTGCTGGAACTACAGGATAGCCTCAAGTAAGTGAGTGGATTTGGAGCCTTACTTCCTACCATATACAAAGATTAACTCAAAATGGATCAAAGGCCTAATGGAAAGACAAAAACTATTAAATATTGGGATAAATCATCATGAAATTTGGCCATTCTAAAAGAAACAAAAGAAAAAAGGGGAAATTAAACTTCAAAATTTAAAACTTTTATATTTCAGAGGTTATCATGAAATACAAAGACAAGAATAGGGGAAGTATTTGCAACTCAATTAACTGACATGGAATTTGTATAAAGAATATATCAAGGGCTGAGGATTTAGCTCAGTGGCACAAGCACCTGCCTGGCAAGTGCAAGGTTGTGAGATTGATCCCTGGTACAAAAAAAAAAGTCAAAAACTCTTACAACCTAGTAATAATGACAGATAACTTTAAAAATAGGCAAAGGATCTAAATAGTAGGCACTTCTCTAAAAGAAATATACAGATCTCCAATAAACTCTTGAAAAGATACTTGACTTTAACCTTTAAGGAAATGCAAATCAAAACCACAGATAGTACTTAATACCTACTAGGATGGTTACATTAAAAAGGTGAGGTGACTAATGTTGGGTAATACTATGATAGGAATGTAAAATGGTACAGCTATTTTGCTTTGTTTTGTTTTTTAATTTTATTTTAAAGAGAATAAAACCAAGCCAAATAAAACAGAATAAAGCCAATCAAAACAAGACAGTGTAAGTGACTCAGGATTTCCAAACAAGATAATAGCAAATCAACAATGGTTACCATAATGCCTCTTTTTTCTTCAAAATAGCTGTCCATACCTTCAGACATAGTAAAATCAAACAAAACAGAACAGAATAGAACCAATAAAAACAGAACAATGAATGCAATACAGGACTTCAAAACAAAATAATAGAAATCCAAAATGGCTACCATAATATATCTTGTTATCTTTGAAATAGCTGCCCATGCCATCAGATACAATAAAATGAAACAATATAAAATAGAATAAAACCTAATCAAACAAAACAATGAGAATGATACAGGATTTTGAAACAAGATAATAGGGAATTAGTAATGGGTACCACCTTCAGAAGGAGATTCCCCAAATATGCTACACTGTGTATTGTTATCCTCTTAATAGATGACTAGACTACCAGCTTTAGACCTGCAAAGTCAGTAAAACACTAAACACTACAAGCATTAAGTTGTATTTTACCTTATTAGCTATCATCACAGCCTGTGTTTCTCCAGATCGGCCAGTCATTTACTGCAGGGGTGAGGGGGCAAACATTGGCTGTTCTTGTCTCCCTGCCTGTGTGCCAGAAGGGGCTGGCATCTGACTCTCCCCTAGTCAGCCTGCGCATGGCGCCAACTCACAGGGAGGTCTTAGCTTCTTGTTGACTTCTCATTCTCCTCCCCCACAGTCCGCGAATGGCACCTACTCACAGGAGAGGGCTGGCATCTGGCTCTCCCCCAGTCAGCCCATGCATGGCACTGACTCATAAGGAGGTCTTAGCTTCTCTTTGACTTCTTGTTCACCTCCCCCACCGTCCACAAATGGTGCCGACTCACAGGAGAGGGTTGGAGAGAATTGTTTTGAAAAACAATCTGGCAGTTCTTCAAATGGTGAAACACAGATTTACATTATAATTTAGCATTTTCATTTCTAACTATGTACTTGGGGCAAAGAAAAAGTAAGTAGATCGAATTTGTACAAAAATGTTTATAGAACTATTATGCACGATAGCCAAAAGGTAAAAGCAACCAGAATGGACAGAGAGATAAATGAGGTCTATCTGTTCAATGAAATATTATTTGAACATAAAAAGGAATAAAGTACTGATAACATTATGCTACCATGCAAATGAGCCTTAAAAGTCTTATGTTAAATGAGAGAAGCCAATCACAAAAAACTACGTATGTTTTCATTTATATACAAGTCCAGTATAGGGAAACTAATAGAAGCAGAAAGTAGATTACTGGTTTCTTCAAGATGGAAGGGGAGAGGTATCAACTACAGGGTACTCAGTTTCTTTTGTGATGTATGTTCCAAAATTGACTATGGTGATAGTTGAACATATTTTTGATTGTACCAAAACCCATTAAACTGTATGCTTTAAATAGGTCACTTATATGGTATGTGAATTATATTTCAAGAAAGCTGTTAAAAAATGTTTACTGAGTGCCAGCCACAGTCCTAAACATTATACCTATATTAAATCATTTTATTTTCACAACTACCCAGCGAGGTAGGCCCTGTTGTATGAATATCCCCAATTTGCACCTGAGGAAACAGAGGCTGAGTAGTTCAAGATACTATTGTAATTATCTTTTAGCACATCAGGGCCAAGACACACTGAATTTTAAGTGTTGTCTCTAGTGACACAGCTAGAACAAAGCCAGAAGACTGATTCAGACCCTTGCTTTTAGGTGCATCTACCACTGTTGCTGCTACAGATAAAGAAAGGGGCCCCTGTGCTTGAGGAGCAGTAATCTGCTCAAATTCATGTAGATAAAGGGAAATAAGGGCAGGAAACATCATTTGGATGTCATCTATATTAATTCACTTGAGACTTTAGCACTCCTGGGTCTCAGTGACTTCATCTTTTAAACTATGTCTTAGGCTAGCCCCATCCTAGGATTTTTGAACATAGTAATATCAGTCTGTGAACAAGCCTCAGCATTAAAAAAAAATATCTAGCTGGGATCCTATCTGTGATCAGGCCTTGTAGGCTAATGAGGCCGTGGAGCATCTTTGCTGTTGGTTGGAATTACATCCCACGGAGTGGTAACCCTAGTTACCTCAGGCTGATGAGAAGCTCTGATTAGCTGTTGTGAATCTGGCTGTGCTTAACAAGAATAAGAAATCAGATCCCTCATTGTTTGAGAGGTGTCATGTAGTGGGACAATCCTTAACAACCTGTGTTCTGGGGCTGCTGGTGGAGAAAGTCTGCTTAGGACATAGGGCTTCCACCACTTTGACGAACTGAGATTCTCCAAGTCATTTGACCCCCATAAACTTGCCTTCCATTGAACTCCAGCCAAAGAGGCCTTTTCTCACTACATAGGAGTTCCCTGTGGCAGCCCAAGCTGCAGTAGACTGGGAGGTTTAGCACCCACAGCCAGGCTGGGCAACTGCCCATGATGGAAGCATCCATGCAAGGAGTACAGGGCCCCCAGTGCTCAGAACCACCACTTCTTCTGTAGGCAAAGGCCATGTCCAAGTCCCATTCCCAAATTCTGCCTAAAGAGCTCAGAAGTAAGCCACTTTGGGAATAATGAAAGGACATTTCCCTCAGGTCTTCCCCTGTGCTGCTTTTCTCTGGCACTCATTTAAACAAAAATATTCTATTAAAATGTTTCCCATGAAATAAAATAATGCTTTCAGGATCAGTCTGCACTAGAGTCTTGAGACAACTGAATAATGAAAAAAAGAACATTTATTTACTTTATAAATGAGGGTAACTTTGTTGGTTTGTCTAAAAAAGTCTCACCTACCACTGTGGATCCAGGGAGAAGTAGCCTCCAGTAGGCAGTTGACGCTAAGCTGATAATCAGGGTTATTCATCCACTTTTAGAAATGGTTGAGTGCTGCTTTGACTCTATGCAACTGCTGAATTCAGTTTGCATAGATTTGTCTTGGAACCACAGTCTTGATAATCATTTGATTCAGGATGGCTGGGTAATGGTCAGGTCTTTTTTTTTTTTGCGGCACCGGGGATTGAACTCACAACCTTGCGCCTGCCTGACAGGCACGTAAGGGGCTGAGCCCAACTCCTGGCCTTGGTTTTTTGAGGCAGAGTCGCACTGTGTAGCTCAGACCGGCCTTGCACTCGCGTTGCAGCCCAGGCTGGCCTCGAACTCACAACGTTCCTCCTACCTCAGCCTCCTGAGTGCTGGGATTAAAGGCGCACACCACCACGCCCGGCTCATGGTCAGGTCTTTTGTAAAAAAGTTCACAGCCCCAACCAGTTAAAGGCAGCAGGCCCTAGGGCAGTCTTGTTCACCAACTCATTCATTAACTTACAAACATAGCAGGCATTGCCCTAGGTATTTAGAAAGTAGAAAAGAAGTTGGTGGGAATGTTTTTCTGACCCAGAAGAAACTCACAAGGGTATCTAAGAAGGGAATGTTTTATAGACAGGCACACCAAAATCTTTTGCCTTTCTACAATGGCAGGAAGTGTGCAGGCCAGATGTAGGGCAGGGGCACTTGAATAGAATGAGCAGTTATTGGGTGCTGGAGGCCCAAAGAAAGTTCTCTGGAGGAGACAGCATTTGAGCTGGCCCCTAAGGCATCAGTGAGATTTGGAAACTGATATGGTATACTTCCCATGTCAAAACATGGCCCACTGAGAGCAAAACAAACAAACAAACAAACCAAACCCCAGCAGTTGAGGCATTCACTCTTCAAGTCTAGAGGCTGGACTTACTATAAATTGTGAAAAGTGCTAAGAAAGAAAAATGTAGTTGTTTCAAAAAGAGTTAACAGGACGTTTATAATTTAGATTGGATGTACTGGAGTAAAGGCTCTAGGATTCAAACTCAGATCTGCCAGAGCCCAAGGTCCAGTGCTATCTTTGCAATGACCACCCTGTTTCCTCCCTGCTAAGGCCTCTGCAGATTTTCTGAGTCAGGGAGGGAGGTCAGACCTTCCCAGGCTCCAGATCAACCTTCCTTCCTCACAGCCAACCTGCCACTTGAGTGACTGCTTTAGGGCACACACCTGTCTGCTTCCCTGATGGTAGAATATGGCTGACCCTGCAGTGCACTCTTGAGGTGGCCCTAGCAGAGGTGGTCCTAACAGTCACATCTTCCCTTCCACCCACCTGCTCAGGGTTGGCTAGGTTCAGGTCCTCTTGAAACTATTATCAAACTTCCTTCAAAGGTCCATTGTGGGAAACCTCTACTTATGCCTGCTGGCAGTAATCACAAAGGTATCATGAAAAATCTCTTCTCTAGAGTGTCTGTGTTCAGGGTAATAGCATAGGTCACAATCTGGAGCACCAGAGCTCTGTACACAGAAACAAGGATCCTGCTGTAGAAACCCTTAGCCCTGCTGTGGGCCATGCCTGGATGCTACTCCAGGATACTACCACAGATGATCAAATTCAGTGTCTTCAGGCTATTTTATAACTCAAGCAAATTTCCTAGCTGGAAGCTGAAGAAGAGGAGGAACCAATGTATTAGTGAACAGAAAGTGCTTCTTCTTTTCCCAGGATTTCCCTCACAGAAAAGCTCACAGCACCACTATCCCTCCAGTGCCTGTCGAGGTCCTTTTTGTCTGTGCTTACTCATTTTCCCTTCTGCTCCCTCTCGGCCCCAACAACCTGTGCCTCCGTTTCTCCCCTGCCTGCCTTGCCTGCCTTCCTTTCCTGCGACTCTTCACCTGTGCGCAGCCTCTCGTGTCTCATTCTCTTCTAGAACACTTTTTAAAAAGCAAAGGTTTCATTTATGTTTGTTGACTAAGTAAATTAATCAAGCAGGCATTTTTATTATGTAATATTTTGTACATGTAAAAGAATATAAGACATCAGTATAAGGCATAAAGAACCAAATGTCTGCTTTGCCAATTTAAGCTTACTGTGTGATCCTCCCTGAATGAAATCTCCTTTAGCTGGCCATTTTTCCTCCTCTCTTCCCAGTCTAATGTGCCTGTCTGCACACCC